>JAQQSW010010032.1:0-13091 GCA_028646575.1 Pseudocheirus occidentalis | reverse complement strand
CTGTCCCTGTCCCTTTACTGAGATGAATGCTTCCCGCACCCCTCCCCCCACCCTGCCCTTCATGAATGATTTTTTAAACTCACACATTATTAAGTATGTCTATCTACAAACGTAAATTTCAGATCAGCTGTAGATACACTGAGTTTTTCTTCTTTGTTTGACACTCAAGACTACACAGTCAAAAGATTCCTTAACATTCCTGCCTACTGGTCCTAGGTTTGAATTCTGGCTGTACTATTTACTTCCTCAGTGACCTTGGGCAAGACCTTTCAGTTTTCTGGGCTTCAGTAACCTCATCTGTGATATCTGTATGCTAAACTAGATAACTTACAATGTCCCTTTCATATCATATCTATTTTTCAGGACTTATATGAATCCAAATTACCATTTGTTTTTTTCAAATATGTCTTCTTCCTAGAAATAACTCTCCCCAGCAGGTAACTTTTGCATGATACTTAAAGCAGTTAGGAAGAAGTATTAAATCTTTCATGTAACAAATGAGATCTTTTAAACAGTTTTGCTAATATAACAAGTTGGAAAAAAACAGAATTTGGTCAATTGGCAATTTCTGAGGTCTGCACAATACCAAATATTTTTGTTTGTCTGATTTTTGCATATACACAACATTAAGGCAACCTTACAAGTCTATCAGACATTTATCAATTCAAACAACATATGCATTGGGCTTCTACTATATATGCAAGACCATGTACTAGGTCATATGACCAATTATTAAAATGGTTTGCCCAGTGTGTTTGCTCCACCTTATTGCCTTAATTAACATCATGCAAACAGAGGGTGGCTTCTAACAGGGAATCCAAGTTTATATGTCTTAAAGATAGAATTGTCCTTTGGTGGAAGCAGGGTGAGGAGGACTGGACTAGTAAAAAAAATTTTCTATATTGGTTATGAAAACTGTAATTATGAATACTATATCCACTGATATAAATGAGCATCTCATCTGCAACTTTAAGGTTTAGAAAGTTTCAAGACAATGAAAAATTAAATGATGATGGTGATGATGATGGTGGTGGTGATGATGGTGATGATGATGGTGGTGATGATGATGATGGTGGTGATGATGATGATGATGATGATGACAGTATTCATATGGTTCTTTAAGGTTTGCAAAGTGCTGTGCATATATTATCTCATTTGACCCCCATAACAATCCTGGGAGGTAGGTACTGTTGTCCTCATTTTACAGATAAGGTAACTAAAGCTAAAATAGGTCAGCTGACTTTCCCATGATTGCATAATAGATTTATATCAGAGCAAGGACTTAAATCTTTGGAGTCTACATACTTCCAAGGTTGACCATCTGTCTACAATGGTCATATGACCTCTCAGCACCCTGCTATTTAAAAAAAAATAAACCCATTTGCCTTTTGCCACTTAGTTTTACCCTGCAAATCTATGTTTTTGTATGCCTTTTATTATTTCAATCATGATATTTTTAATCAAGTTAGATTTCTGAGTCTCCGGATTTCACATCTTAAACAAAAGGGGTATTTAACCTGAAATTCCTGGAACAAGCTGTGCAGTACAGGGAATGTTTGCAATGTGTCATTCTGTTCTGTTCAGCATCAGAGCTGCTGTGATCCTGGGAAAGAGAGAATTTAGAATCTAAAGGAAATAACTTATACAGTTGCTAGGAGTGTTTTTTTTTCCTTTCCTATTACGTCTATGTTTTATCTATTTATGTGTCATGTTAAAGTGCTTCATATACTCACTAACGTATGTCTTCATGAGCCAATTTTACTCATGCAAGTAAATCATATAGTCTATATTTGCTCTTATTAATGTCACTAACTTTAATCCTATAAGTTATATCATTGATTCATGGTACAACCTTTAACAAATTATTCCATTTCTCTATGCCTCAGTTTTTCCAGTGACAGAACAGGTTAATGACACCTTTTCCATCCCTTCTACACAGGAATTGTACTATAATGAATTAGAATATGCCTTAAAAGTAATACTATAAATAAATGATTGGCAATACTTGTTAATAAATATTTTTTTCATTAGATGCAGGATAAAATATACAAAAGAAATCATCACTATTCATTATTATATTAACAGTTGTTAGGATGATGATCTGTGAGACTTTGCCAGTACTGACCAAGCAAAAATTTATCTAGATATTTTGATTAAACAGTTTTCTCCTACATTAACTAAAATCTCTGTTTCTTAACTCATTCTCTTTTATTGTCTTCAAGTATGGTAATTATAGTGACCTTTCCAGAGAAGAAGAGCACAGAGGTGAGATGAGGCTTTTGTTCACTCTAAATGAGGCTTAAGAATTAAGTTTCCCTCCCTTCCTCCCATTAAAATGAATACAGTCTTACCTCTTAAAAGAATAAATAAGTCACTGTTCACTAGGAAACCCTTGCTATATCCTATACAATATTTTGCCACAAAATAAAGTCCTATATGCTAAGGGAAGTTCGATTTTTTGGAATTAAAAATGTGTGCATCTTGGGGGTGGCTGGGTGGCACAGTGAATACAGCACCAGTTCTGGAGTCAGGAGGACCTGAGTTCAAATCCTGTCCCAGACACAACACAAAAAAGTAGTCAGGTGACCTTGGGCAAGTCACTTAATCCCAATTGCCCTACCTTCTCCCCTCCAAAAAGCAAAATAATAATAATAATAATAATTTTTTAAAATGTGTGCATTTAGAAAAGGTCAAATTTTAAAGTGTCCCCCATTAAGACCCCTATATATTTTTTGTCCTAAATTGATGCCTACTTTCCCTTCCTTTAATCCTACTTCTGGGTAGATGCAAAGTATAAATATGCTTGTCTTTTATTCATACAGAGCCTGCTGCTAGGCAACCTTTGGTAAGATTCATCTGCTTTGATTCTATAGGCCTGCTAAAGGATTGGCATATATATATATATATATATGCCAATTGCCCCTGTAATCAGGAGAATACGTTTACCATATGGTGGTGGCCAAGATTATGGTTATGTTCAGTAGCCACAGGATAAATTTAGGAATCTTTCCCAGTTTCTTCTACTTGGCAAACTCCAATTGCTATTACCTCTAGAATCAAAGGTAAATAACTTGATTTGGCATTTGAAGCTCCTCACAGCTTTATACCTTCCTACTTCTCTGGTCTTCTCACTCATAATCACCCTTCATAAATTCTACAGTGCAGTCATACTTGCTGGTTTGCTTTTCCTCACATGTAACTTTCCCTCTCCTATATGTCTTTATATTCACAGTCCTCCATGTCCATAATGTATACTATTTTTCCCTTTGCCATTTGTCATTGCTTCCTTCAAACTCAGCTTGAGTGCTACTTTGTACACAAAGTATTTCCTGATCACCTAGCCACTAATATCCTTCCTAAAATAATCTTGAATCCTTCTTGTGTATAGTCTATATATGCTTTTTTGTTTTTAAAATTTGTTTTTTTCCTGATGAAAAAGCATTCATTCTCTCCTCTACTCCCTCTCATTTAAAATGAATAAATGAATAAACAAATAAATAAATGAATGAATGAATGGATAGATAGACAGATAAATAAATAAATGAATGAATGAATAGATAGATGAATGAATGAATGGATGAATTAATTAATTAATTAATTAAATGAAATCCTCACAACAAATATGGATAGCCAAGCAAAACAAATCCCTACATTTTTGGTCATGTTAAAAAATATATATATGCTTTTATTTTAGATCCATTTTCTCTCTGGTAGGAGGTGAGTGCATGCTTTATATCTGGTATTCTAGAATTGTGGTTTGTCATTGCATTGCTCAGCATTCTAAAATCTGTCAAAGTCCTTTTGCTTTATACCTTTGTCTTATAAGTTGTTTGCCTAGTTCTGCTCTGTTCTTCACTCTGCATCACATTATAGAAGATTTCCCAGTTTCCTCTAACACTGTCCATCTCATCATTTTTATGGCACTATGATATTCCATTACATTTATGTACCATAATTTGCTTAGCCATTCCCCAATAGGTCGACATTTTCTTCACTTCCAGTTTTTTTGTTATTAAAAGAACTGTTATAAATGTTTTTGTACATATAAGTCTTTCTCCTTTTTTCTTTGATCTACTTGGTATATGGATACAATATGGATGTGGCTGGGTGAGGTCATAGTTTAAAATGTTTTTTTTTTCAGAATGACTAGACCAATTCACAGCCCCACCAATAGTTCAATAGTATACCCATTTTCCTAAAAATATGTACATGTCCTTGTCCTTGAGGCCTTTGCCTCATTAGGATATTTTAACCAACTGGACAACTAAGATAACTGAACACTCATAGATACTTAATATAATTGATGACATACTCTGTCTCAAAACAATAACCTACTAAATGGTATATTTTTGACAAGAGGTCATCAATGAAGCTTTGAAAAGTGGCTAATTTACATTTGGAGGTTGCAATGAGCCTCAGAAAGAATCATCAATGGAGAAAAGGACATTTTAAATTGTGTTCACTTAGTCACATTGGAATTATCTCTACAAAATATCAAATATGGATGAAAACTGAGGAGAAAAAAAGATCTATTCAGGCATTTAAATGCTTCTAGATAGGCAAATATCTGATATTGTTAAAGTACAATAAGATTTAGTGGGAAATGGGCCCCCAAAATAGTGATGAAGAAATCTAATGGCATGGGAAAGCATGGAAAGTCTTCTGTTTCTTCCAGTTATTTGCCCTTTTCATGCCATCACAGCCTTAGCCACTACTATATCAATACAGCATGGCATAATGGAAAGAGCTGTCGAATTGGAACCAAGAGGAATCAAATTGGAATCTTACCTCTGATACTTACTACTTGGTGACTCTGGGCAAGTCACTGATCCACATCAACCCTCATTTTTCTCATCTATAAAATGGGGATAATAGCAACACCTACCAGACAATTGTGGTGAGGCTCAAATTAGAGAATGCATGTTAAGGGATTTTTTTTCAACCTTTGAGCCACTCCATAAATGTGAAATATTATTTTCTGTTGAAGGCAGAGGGTGAATCACAAAGTGGGATTGCATAGCCAAAGCAAAAAAATTACTCCCTCAATAAGATCATTCATTTTTTACAAGTTGAGACAAAATGTCTCATCGAAGCAAATCAGTTCATGAGGCCCTGATCTCATTTAGCTAGTTATGAATTCATAGCTATATTATGTTCCTTCTTGGGAAAATAACAAAAAACTACCTCTCCCCTGAACATTGTAATCTTACAGCCCACATGCATAAGAACGCTAGCAAATAAAGACTAGAGTACAAGGTTAATGACATGTTAATTATTGAGTAAGCAGCTTGCAGTTTAATAAAGCATGAGACTTAAGTTCCCCCAATAGCTTTTTAATAAAGATTCTTTAAAACTTAACAATTAATTAAAATCTTAGAAGATACAGGTGATGAGAGACTGTAAGGACTAAGAACTTACAAGCTACTGAGATCAGCACAAAGATAAAGGTTCTATGAGGGAAGACTCAAGGTCCTAAACAGATCAGAGAATCACAGAATGTCATCTTGTCCAACCCTCTGCCTGACCTCTAAACCCCTCCACAATATCCCTCAACAAGGGGGGAAACATAGAACTCTTGTTTCTATCTTCACATCTCAACCCCCAGCACAGTACCTATCACAAAGTTGCTGTTTAAGAAATGCTTGTTGATTTACCAACTGAAAAAGTGGTGATCCAGTCTTCACCTGGAGATAAGTCCCAAGCAAACTTGGTCTATGGTAATTTAATAATAGCTTTAACTTATTCTTGAACTTGGAAATACAGAGTGCTGGTATTCAAAAAAATAGAAGGTTTAATGCTCAGACAGTGGCAATCTAGGTCCTCTCAAAAACGTTCTGCTTCTGTTGCCAGTAGATGGGATGTCTCCTATTTTTTTGCACAATATGTAGGAACTGTGCTATTTATCTTGCATTTGTTTATATAGAGCTTATATGTTATGGCCACTGAGTATTTGTGCCATTTAAAGAGGAAAGAGAATGGCAGCCTATAGAAAAAGAGAGATTTTAAATATATACATACATACATACACACACATACACATATGTATGTATGTATTTTGAAGGGAAAAGACTGTTCAAATGGGCTACCTCATAAGTTGATGGAAGAAGAGACACACTAGATGTCTCCAAGTTCTTTAACATTTACTGTAATATAGAGGGCAAAATATTTAGGACCTACCTATTTGGCCTCTATCCTTTCAGCCAAGAAGAATGAGTTCTTGTACCAACATCTGTGGGGCCAAACAAGCACAGAATACACCTGAGGGTGGATATCAGCGCTATGGAGTCCGATCCTACTTGCATCAGTTTTATGAGGACTGTACAGCTTCCATTTGGGAGTATGAGGATGATTTTCAGATCCAGAGATCACCTAATAGGTGGAGCTCGGTTCTCTGGAAGGTAAGAGGGAAAATGCTGGGGCATAAGTATGTGTGAGTGTGTGTACATAGTTAGCTTAGCTAATGAAGAGAGAATTAGTAGGGAAAATATGTAATTCAGCTATAAAAATAAAGCCCAGGTCTTTAGTCTTTCTCTGACTAAATGCATGGTTCCCACTAACATTAAATGTGTTCTTTGCTTGTCTTAGAAAAAATGGGTATGAAGCTCAGCCCTAAGTAACATCACTAGATAAATAATACTTCAGTACCCCAGATAGATCTGTGATCTCATTCATGTGAGTATACCCTCCAATGATACAGGTCTCAATCAAATTAGACTTATCTATCCTATGGAACTCTGATCCAGGTCTTTGACATTATTTTCTATAAACTGGAATTACTAACATTATACTTTTAATTTTTATGCAAGATCCTCTTAATGAACAGGTGAATTACTAACTAAGCAAAGGAAACATTTTCAGGTATCAATTGCAGATGTGATTTTTTTAAATACTAAATGGAAAAACTGAAGGAGCTCATTGATAGGGAGAGTGGTATAGTGGAAAGAACACTGACTAAAAGTCAGCAAATGTGACTTTTCTTCTAGATCTATCTAATAGTCTGACCTTGGACAAGTTACTTCTCCTTAGGACTTAGTAACTAGATGAGATCTAAAGTTTCTTCTGTCACTAATATCCTCCGACTTCCAAAAGTGCTTTACAACTCAGTGTTGTTAAGCATTTGGACAATGGGGTGCTCTGACGGATTATGTAATATTTTATGAGTAAAAAAATGTATTAGAAGACAGAACACAAAGTTACCTAATGTTTCTATAAATGAAATAGGAAAGGATTCAGTTAAATAGCACAGTTGTGTTAGACAGCAACTGTTAATAGGTGACCAAGATCCAAGGTTAATGGCAGAATTCAACTTTTCTAGCTGGCTTCATCTATTCAACCCTCACTGACTTGAGCCAATGAAAGAAGCAGGTGAGAGACATTGCAGCATAGGGCAGAGTACTAGACTAGTTCCCAGATGCTAGTATCTACTCTGTCTCTCACCCACTACATCACCATCCAGTGAAAAAGAGTCCCATCTCTGGAATCAGAAGACTTACATCCAAATCCTGCTTCAGATGCCAACTATTTTTGTCACCTTGGACAAATTACTTAATGTCCCTCAGTATCATTTGTAAAATCATGGAATTGGACAGATGACTTCTGATATCTTTTCTATATCAAATATTTTAAAGTACTATGATGAGCTTCTATGTTTCTTATTTGGCAAATATAAAATATGTGCCTGGCAAAACTTTTAGCACATAACGAATGTTACAAACATCTGAAGCACATTAGGAATTGGTAATATGAGTAATGGTGAATTGTGAGGACATAAACTTATCAAGTGGTTTCTCATGAAAGAAAGATATCTCCACACAAATTGAATGACTCTGGAACCCATTATTTAACATGCCCTGCCTTTTATTGTAAACATCCAATGCTTGTATCCAAGTCCTGGATTCCTTCTACCTTCCTGATACTAAGATAAGAGCTAGAGCTCTGAACTGGGAATTATAAAATCTCTGTTGCCTACTAAGTTATTTAAGGATTCTGTGACTCAAAGTCTCTATCTCTACAATGGAGATAAAATAACTGCCCTCTGTTTGCCTCCTAGAGAAGAATTGAGAATGGATGATAAATCATTTATAAAGTACTTTCAATAACTCCCCTAAAGCATGGTGTATGGATATTTGTATTATCATCCCTTCTCTCTTTTACCCATCAATATCTGTATATGACTGGAGCAACTAATATTTCTGTCCATCCCTTCTCACTATGGTCAGGCCAGAGTCATGGACTTTTATCCACATGCGAGCTCAGCACAGCTTAATTAATTCTATGGTCACAGACCCCACCTTTTATGCAAATCAGTAGTTTTACAGGTCAGCATAGTTACTGGTCTTGAGGGATCCCTAAAAAGACTGTGGATTGTCTCAAATCTATAACCACAGCTAGAATTAAAACTAAAAGCATGTGCCCTGCCCTACTAATAGGTTAGAAACAGTGACTTTTGTACATGAAATCAATCCATTGAAATTACTGATGAACTGCCCAAAGTCATTCTCACCTGAGTGGCTTTCTCTTTCATTTCTAGTACCATTCTTGTTTTCAGTTTTGAATGATATTCTTAGCCCTTCTACAATGGTTCTCAGTTCCCTCCACTATATCCAGTCTCTTTTCTGCCATAGCAGCTGGCTTGTTCCTGTCATACTCTCCCCTATTAGACTGACTGAAATTTATGAATGCCAGGGGCTAGTTCTAAGTAATGTTATCATAGATGGCAGTGCCTGTATCTGGCACCTGTAAATTCAGAACCACATATGGCTCAACAAGATCACACATTTTCCTTTTTTAAGTGAACAGTAATGATGCCATCTTTGTGTTTTGCTTTTTAACTTCTGAGAGAAGTTTCCAATATGGATTTTTTGTTGATGAAACTGTATTCAGTTGAGCAGCAATTCACACATACTCAACAACTGGATTTTGTTGTTAGTCATTTTCAGTTGTGTCCAGCTCTTTCTGACCCCATTTGGTTCACAGCAAAGATACTGGCATGATTTACCATTTCCTTCTCCAGTTCATTTTATAGATGAGGAAACTGAGGCAAACAGGGTGAAGTGACTTGTCCAGGGTCACACAGCTAGTAAGTATATGAGGACACATCTGAACTCAGGAAGATGAGTCTTCCTAACTCCAGGCCTGGCACTCTATCCTTTATAGCACAATTGTATTGACAATTTAGATTAGTCAACCACTATTTATTGAGCACTACTCTGTGCATAGCCCTGTCCTTGGTACGATAAGTGGGTATCAGAGAAAAATAGGGCATGTCCTACATTCTTTAAAATCTTGGAATTTAATTAGGCACATTTATGTTACCTCAGTTTTTGAGATCCTCCCATTGATTAAATAAAAACAGAAAAACAAAAGAACTAACAATGACCAAAAGAGCCCAGAGCCCTGATGTCAGAGTTTTCCCAGAAATGTGACATCAGAGACATGGTTAATTTTTGTTTCATTTGATAAAAATCTCCAGTATCCTTCAAGGATGCTATCTTCTTTTTTCAATTATAATCAGGAATTAGTCTTGTAAAGTATAAATTGTCACTTTTTTGCAGCAAACAGAAAATTCTATTTTATTCAATCAACATATCATATTTGTTAGGTGTGATGATATATCACCCACATAAAGAGCTAGTCTTGAAGTTGACTGGGCAAATTACTTAACCTCTCAGTGCCTCATCCAATTCTATAAATTAGAGAAATGCTTTAGTGAAGGGAGTTTCCACCCTGGGCTTATCATGTTACCAATGAAGTAACAGATAGTAATAGGCCCAGACACTCCCCCCAACACATACACATTTCCATTTCAAAAGAATGAACTTAGCCCTTTTGTTTTTCTTATTCAGGATTAAAGGGACTTTAAAGGTAGATTGGTACAACAGTAAAGGTAGACATATCCAAAAGCTGTTCACATGGTTACAGTTCTGTTAGCAATGCAGTTATATGGAAAGAGGTATACTTGTTGCAATGTCTTCCATAGATTGGCCTTAATTTGAAGCTCAGAACCCAAATCCTGTGCAGAAACTACAAAATCATCTACATCCCCACACCAGTGTTTGCTTGTAGATACCAGCTTAGGCTGGTGTTCTGGACACTAGGCAGGGTTCTAGAACCACGTCTGCCACTAAGCAACCAAAGAGCTTCAGGCAAGTCAGTTGTTCTCTTGGAGCCTCAGATATCACTGAGAGTGACAGACTCAGAATGCAGATTGATGATTCACATGTATTTCCTTCTCTTTTGGGGGTAGGGGAACACTTGCTAATGCGGGAATTTTTTTGCATGACTTCATATTTGTAATGTTTTTTTTTTCTTTCCTTCTCAATGGATGAAGGAAGAGGGAGGGATAGAAATGAAAATGAAAATGAATTTTAAAATTTAAATAAAATAATAGAGTTAAAACTTGGTTAACTCAAAAGTTCCTTTCTAGCCTTAATAGTCTATGATTGGGGAATTAGTTACGGTAAACTTAAAACAAAACAGCAACAAAAAAGATGAACTCACCTGAGGGTTCCAGAGAGTATCCTCACTGGACTTGCTGTACAGCAGCTTGCAAATAAGTCCCTTTCTCCTTTATTATGGCCTACGTTCTTTAAATTGGTCTTACTCGGTAGCTAGGAGAAAGCTCCCAAGCCATGATTATGTGAGAAAGATGATAGTAACTATACCTGTCCCTTTGTGGAGTATCACATTTTAATTTTTTTTTCATTATGTACTGAAGAATCATCAACAAACACAAGCCCTTTAATATGCAAAGAACAAAAGAGATGTCTTTGATGATATGTATGAGATCAAAGAGATCATGAATTTATTAGATTACATTTATTTTTATATTTGTTAATTTTAACACAATCATAACAAAATTGGGATAAGTTGTGGTTTTGTGTGTGTGTGAGAGAGAGAGAGAGAGAAAGAGACAGACAGAGCGAGAGAGAGAGAAAGAGAGAGAGAGAGAGAGAGAGAGAGAGAGAGAGAGAGAGAGAGAGAGAGAGATAGAATGTGTGTCTCCTTCTGAACTTGTTTTTTGTTTTCTTCTCTTCTCACCTCCTGTTGTTCCTGGTTGCATCTTTCACTAGGTCGGACTCATCTCTGGCACGGTCTTCCTGACCTTAGGGTTGACTGTTCTGGCAGTGGGCTTTCTGGTGCCCCCCAAAATTGAAGCCTTTGGAGAGGGAGATTTTGTAATGGTGGATTCCCAGGCTATTCAGTTTAATGGAGCACTAGACATCTGTAAGCTATCAGGAGCTGTTTTATTTTGTATTGGAGGGATGACCATGGCTGCGTGTCTACTGATGTCTGCTTTTGCAAAAAGCTACTCCAGAGAAGAAAAATACCTTCAGCAGAAGTTCAAAGAGAGAATAGCAGATATCAAAGCCCATGTCCAGCCCATCACAAAAGCTCCAGCCCCAGGGGAAACCAAGATACCAGTCACTTTGTCCAGAATTCATAACATCCAACCTTTATCAGAAACCTGAAGCTTTAATCTGCCTCCCTTCTGTAATTTAGACTTATCAGTTAGATGGGAGAACATCACCTTTGGTAATGGCAAGAACATGGCATGTCACACACCACTGGGCAGCAGCTGCCACCAGCTCAGGGGGAAAGCTGAGCAGAACTCAGAGCCATTTGTTTCAGGCTTCAGATAGTGCATACATCCCACTCTTCATGGTGTGTATTTCCCTTTACTAAACCAGGAGACCCCACAGAAATACTTGTTGACATCATGTGACTTCATTGTCATTTTCTGTGTTCTTTGAAAGTGCTTTACAATTTTAGACCAGCCTTACTAGAGGTCAACATCCAACCTAAAGATAGTGTCGTCTGGTTTCATTTTTTTCCCTAATACTTTTCTGCTTAGTACTGTTTTCAGTTCCATCCCTACTGAGTAGCATAAGATATTGTCAAGTATATTCATGGAAAAACTGGTTTTCCTTATTCTGACCTACAGCTTTACCTTTTAACTGTATTACTTAACATGAGGCTCCTCATATTAGACTCAAATTTATCACCCTGCCCAATGAATCCTGTGTGCCCTTGGATTTTTTGTGCAAAAATACTAAAAATCACCGAACTGAGGATCACTAGACAATATGATCAAAAAAATTTAATAATATGGGTAATTCTATTCATAGTATTGGGGAGGGAACACAGTTTAAATGAAAAACAAGTAAAAAATATAGCAAAACAAAACAGCACTTGGAAGTCAGGAAGCTGGAATTCTTCTCCCTACTCCACCACCAATTTACTTGGGTGACTCTAGGCACTTTTCTAGGTCTCACCACAATTTATCTATATAATGAGGGGAGTTGGACTAGATAAATCTTTAAGGCCCTTTCCAGCTTTAAATTCTTTGATTACTGTACACCATATGTAATTTTATTCTCCTCCTCTGGGGTTTGTTTCAATGTTTTTGTTCCACAAACCAACATCATTCTTTCACACCTTGACTCATCGAAAACCACAGATTTGAGGTTCATTGGTAACCTGTATCTTGTTATGTTCTATTGACAAGGTATCTCAATACTTGACTTTAACTTGATACTGAAAGAAGTTTATACAATGCTGTCATATTTTTATAGAGACTAAAGAAAGCCATCCTCAAATAAGAAATCTCTGTGAAAATACTAACCTGAAAAGGATTTTCCTTCCCAGACAACAAATTTTATTTTCCTCGAAAGAAAGTCATCTCCTCCCTTTGCACTTTAATTTAATCTGTGGATTTAAATTAGGCTGTGAAATGGAAGATATGACCATGGTATCCTCTCAAAAATCCCTTCCAACTTATATTGCTATTTTTGAATGGATAAATAAAATATATGAATGAGCCGAATATAAATTGCATTGTCATTCCTTCAGCATCTGGCTTGCTTTCCCTGCCTGTTTTCTATTATGAGGATAAATAAGTCATGGATGAGTAAGTAGATGGCTAAATAGGAAAAGAAAAATTCTAATAATTGTTTCTATGTGTGCACTATTTTACACAGTTTAACATAAATTATAGGGGAAAACAGTCAACATTTATTCATTTCCAATTTTGTGCCCACTGGTGTTCAAAACACTAAGGATATGAAGAGTGAAGCAGCACCTGTCTTCAA
>JAQQSW010010031.1:0-13092 GCA_028646575.1 Pseudocheirus occidentalis | reverse complement strand
CACTGACCTTTCTCTTAGCCTTTTTGTTTTCTGGCCTGATAAATGTGGTAACTGTGCCTCCAGTGCAGCCAATCTGCTCTCCTATAGACGCGGTTCCCCGCCCGATGCCCCAGGGCCTGATCCAGCCTGTTTTCGGCCACGGCTCCCAGACTGCTGAGAAGAGCCCTACCTTCTGAGCTGCCTGTAGCAACAGATGTGCTTTCTGTCTTTTGGAGAGTTTTGGAGCTTGAAAATCTGTTTAGAGTCCCATTTTATGAGTTTTTTAGCGTGTTTGTGTGGGAGCTGTAGTGCTTTGCTGCTTCTACGCCGCCATCTTAGCTCCACCCTGAAAATATGTTTAATGTGAATGTATATATAGATCCTATATCAGATTGCATGCTGTCTTGGGAAGGAGGGACAAGAGAGAGGTGGAGAAAATAAAAAACTTAAAAGCCTGTCGAGCTGAATGCTAAAAAATAAAAATAAATAAATAAATAAATGTATTTATTTATTTTTGCTTTTGGAGGGCAATTGGGGTTAAGTGACTTGCTCAAAGTTACACGGCTAGTAAGTGTGTCAAGTGTCTGAGGCTGGATTTGAACTCAGGTCCTCCAGACTCCAGGCCTGGTGCTCTATTCACTGTGCCACCTAGCCGCCCCAAAATAAATTAATTTAAATGTATAAAAAAAGAATTCCTAGTTGGCTTCAAAATTCAATTCATGTCACATTCAACAGGAAACTTTTCCTAATACCCCTCCCAGCTGTTAGTGACTCCCTCTTCTCTTCATTACCTTATATTTGTTTTGTGCATAATTATATATTTGCATGTTGTTTCTCCCAATAGAATATAAGCTTCTTGAGACCTAAAGATTTTATTTTCTTTCTTTGTATCCCCAGTATCTAGCACAGAGTAGATCCTGAATAAATTCTAGTCAGTTGATTGATCTTATCAGGAATATAGATTCTAAGTCTCAGATTTATATCCTTGATTCTTCTTTCTACCTCATTCCTTGATCCAATCTGTTGACAGCCTAGGTAAATTTGCTTCCTGCCACATATCCTATGTTCTCTACACAATCTCCAAAATAATCTTCGTTAAGCAGTTTGAGCTATGTCACTCTCTAAAAGAAAAAAATCTTCAGAGATTCCTTACTTCTTCTAGAATAAAACCCTAACTCCTCAGCCCTCTACAATCTGGCTCTAAATTGTCTTCCTGTGCACATACTTCATATTTTTCCCTTCCAGGCACTTATGTCCCTGCTAAATTGCCCTTTTGACCTTCTTCCAAATTTTGCAATCTAGCTCTTGTTTCTGTATCTTCATACAAGCTGGCTCCCAAGCTTCGAAATCACCATCTTTTCACCTAGGTGTCTTAGAATTCCTATCTTCATTCATTCTCTCAGGTAACAGGCACACATTAAGTGCCTACTATGTACTATGTACAGGTACTTTGCTAAGAACTAGAGTTACAAAAAGGGATAAAAGATAACCCCAACCTCGAGAAAGTCATAGTCTAAAATGCAAGACAACATACCAAAAACTTTGTAAAAGAAAACCATATAAAGGATGAATTTGAAATAATCAATAGCAGGAAAACACTAGAATTAAGGGTGAATCAGGAAAGGTTTTTTGTGTAATGTGGATTTTAGCTGAGCTTTGAAGGAAGCCAGGAAGGCAGAGATGAGGAGGGAGGACATTCCAGATACAGAGCAGAGCAAGTGAAAATGCCCAAGTCAGGAGTGTCCTGTTAAAGGAAGGAGCAAGGAGACTGATGTCACTGCATCACAGAATACATGGAAGGAATAGGCATAAGAAGACTGGAAAGAGGATGGACAGGTTATAAAGGGCTTTGAATAGCAAGGTGTTTCATATTTGATCTTTGATGTAATAAGGAGCCCATGGATTTTGAGTGGATGAGACAGGGTGACTTGACACTAGGAAGAACACTTTGACAGCTGAGTAGAGAATGGACTAAAATGGGGAGAGACTCATGGCAGAAAGACCAACTAACAGACTATCACAATATTCCAGGTGTGAGGCACTGAGAGCCTGTGCCAAAGTGGTAGAAGTGTCAGAGGAGGTAAGGTGACACATATGAAAGGTATTATGAAGGAAAAATCAAGATAGATTTTGGCAACAGATTGGACATGGGAGGGGGGAGGTGAGAGAGACTTAGGAGTGAAGTTTGTGAGCCTGAATGACTTAAGGTTGGTGGTATTATAGACAATAATGGGGAAGTTAAGAAGAACATAGGTTTAGGGCGAGGAGATGGAAAAGAACGAGTTTAGTTTGGGACATGTTGAGTTTAAGAACATGTCCACAGTACATCTAGTTTGAGATGTTCAATGGGCAGTTAGAGATGCAAGACTAGAGGTCAGCAGACAAGTTCAAGCTGGATAAGTAAATTTGAGAATTATCAACGTAAAAATGATAATTGAATCTTTGGAAGTTGATAAGATCACCAAGTGAAATAGAAGCTGGATGGCACAGTGGATAGAAGACTGGGCTTGGAATCAGGAAGACTCATCCCAGTGAGTTCAAATCCAGCCTTAGTCACTAACTGTGTGACCCTGAGCAAGTCGCTTAAATCTGTTTGCCTCAGTTTCCTCATCAGTAAACTGAGCTGGAGGAGGCACACTACTCCAGTATCTTTGCCAAGAAAGGCCAAATGGGGTCATAAAGAGTCAGAAATGACTGAAGGACAAAACAACAACAAAAATAGAGGAAGAAGAGCAAACACCCATGTTCAGTGGGTATGACCTGGATAAAAATCTAGCAAAGGAGACCGAGAAAAAATTGTCTAATAGGTAGAAAGAGAACCATGAGAGAGTAATGTCATGAAAACCTAAAGAGAAGAGAATATCAAGGAGAAGAGGGTGATCAATGGTTTCAAATGAAAAAAAGCCATGACGTTTGACAATTAAGAGATCACTGGTAACTTTGTAGAGGCCAGTTTCAGTTGAGTGATGAGGTAGGAGCCTAGACTACAGAGAATTAAGAAGAAAGTCAGAGAAAAGAAAATGGAGGCATCTATTATAGACGGTCTTCTCAAGCTTCAAACCTCCTATACAAAACCTTTCCTCATTCCCACCTCCTGAATATTAGTGTTCTATTCCTTCTCAAATTATACTATATTTATTTATCTTCCCACCCTAACGTAATGTAAACTCTTCTAGTTTCCTCAAGGCAGGAATTGTTTCTTTTTTTTCCTTCTTTGTATCCCTGACACCTAACACTGTGCCTTGTTAATTTGAACATAAGCATAGCTAAATAACCAAGATGAAGGAAACAGGTATTGCTGAAACAAATGTAACATTCATTTTGATTAAATGAAATATGAAATGAGAAAACTTTTCATAGTAAATATACATATCATAAAGTCATCTTATGTAATCAATGTCTTTATCTGTACCTATATATGTTTCCTATTCAAAGATAACTCATTCAAGGGATTCAGCTTACATTCAAGGGCAGCTGATTGAGAGGCAGTTGATATAATGAAAAGAATGATAGCCATGGTATGAGAAAGACTGAGGCAAATGCCAGTTCTGGCACTAACCTTTTTTCACTGATCTTCCGCTTTCTTATCTGTAAAATTGGCAAGACAATATTTGCATTCACAAAGTTGTTTTGAGAAAAGCTAGCTATTAGTTTTAAGATTCTCCAGAGCCCAAAGATAACTAGGCTGTATTCTAAGACATGCCTCCAGGCAAGTAAACTGTCCTCAGAAGCCTTAGCAAGTTAACAAGGCTGTTTTGGAGGAGATGAAGGACGGTTTGCGTAAAGAGTATGAATTTCTTTTTTGAGTCTTTTTTAGCCCCTTCCCCCCTCCCCCCATTCAGTTTTAGCCAAGAGCCTGATCCCTCAGTTTCCTTAGTCACAAGCCTGATGAGTTCCTGAAATTTTGGAACTGGATGGCAGAAGACCAAAGGGAAAGTCATTGTTATGAAAACAGTAGGCTTACAGCCCAGGAAAAAAGTCAAATACCAGGCCCAATATCAGAGCACCCTGCTAGGTTAAAATCCTATTACCAAATGTTACAAGCCTCCCTTCCTATAATGTGGGTACCTCTCTAGTCCATTCCTCAGAGCTCTTACCGAGGAACAAATTCTTTTCCTCCACAGGCACAGACCACAGTAGGCATCTCTTTCCATCCACCTTATCTCTAAATAGGATGACTCATCTCCAGCTAGATAGGGAAACCACCCATGAGGAAATTTACTCACCCACTCTTGGGCCAAGACCTAGTTCTCACTATTCTTTCAATTTTTTTCTTAGTATATTTTTATTTATTTCATTATATATTTGCCAATTATATGTAAAAAAAATTAATTTTTAAAAATTTTGTGTTCCAAATTCTTTCTCTTTCCTGCTCCTCCCCCACCTCTTGAGAAGACAAGCAAAGTGATATCAATTATACACATCTCATTACTCTTTCACTCAGAAAAGAAATAGGAAAATGAATGGTTTTGACCCAGGGATTGATTTCTTCAGACTAAATTAAGCAATCAGAAGCCTCATATCCACAAAACAAATGGACAGTGGAAGGAGGAAAGGGAATAGAAAGTATTAGGGCTTAAAAAATTTGAATAAATGAAGAGAACTTTAGAATCTTCTCTTAAACTGAAGTAATGGCAGCTAGGTGAAATAAGTCCTCCTCAGATTAGAGGTATACCATTATCTTGATATCCCATCACAGTATGATTGGGGGCAAGCAGCTCAATGTCTTACAAGTCACCCTTTTTTTTTGCTCATATTATCCAATAATATAGAAAGGGAAAAGGAAAAGAAAAAAAAGCTGGTGATCCAGTGGGTTAGAAGGCCTACTTCACAGTTTTGCCTCACATGACACTGGAGGAAAGAACAAGACTTGACATTTGCACAGCTCTACCTGGCTCAAATCCAGTTCATGAGACAGCATGCTCCTGATGTCATTGGTCCTCCTTGAAAATGAAAGATGGAGGAGCAAACAACAGCTTGGTTAGATTCTTCCTAACCAATACTGACTTTGTCTACCTTGGGCTCAATTTCCATCCTACTACTATTTTAATTTGGAGTTGGAAGACCCAAATTTGAATCCTGATTCTGATTCTTACTGGCTGTATGACTTGGTGCAAGTTATTCTAGTAGCATTAGATTCTTCCTTTGTTAAATGAGGAAGTTGGACTATTGGGGTGTGGAACTTGTGACCTCAAGGCCATATGTGGCCTCAAGGCCATAAGTTCCCCACCCCTGGACTAGATGATCAAATTTCAAAAGTACAGAGGAAGAATAAGTAGGGTTCAATGGAGGGATGAAAAACTCTCAGTGATGGTTTTTTAGAAGATATAAAGAAAAATCATTCGCCTTTTTAAAAAAATTATTTTTGTTTTATTTATATATATATTTTTAGGGCAATTAGGGTTAAGTGTCTTGCCCAAGGTCACATGGCTAGTTTTTGTGTTAAGTGTATGAGGACGAATTTGAACTTAGGTCCTCCTGACTCCTAGGCTTGTGCTCTATTTACTGTGCCACCTAGCCACCCCAGAAAAACCATTTGGATGAAAAGTAAGAGAGAGTTGTCTGATAAAATTTATTTAGATAAATAGGGACTTCATCAAACCAATTTAGATTTGAAGTAAATGTAAGTAACAAAAGATAAAAATAATCATGGCTGATATTTATACAGCATGTTAATGTTTGTGACATGCTTTACATGCGGTCCTCCAATAAAATGGAAGCACGAATAAGACCAAAGGAGCGCAATTCTCACTGAATTACTTTAGCAAATATTTAAAAAGACACCAAACTGGAAAAAATTGTCAAGAAATTCGAAGAGAAACTATTGATCTGAGACCTGCATAAAAAGACAGCCAGAAGTCAGCGAATGCTTCGGAAGGAATCCCTCCAGAAAAGTTGAGAAAAGCCCAGGGCTCTCAGGAACCTGCCGACGTGGAGAAGAGATGCTCCAGGGACAAGAGGAGCTAACAGGACTGTGAATAAGGAGCAGGAAAACCAGAGTTCTCCAAAGAAGATTTCCAATGTGGTTGGATGCCCATACTCTCTGAACATGAGAATAGAGGGGTATGAGGAGAAAGAGAAGGAAAGGAATAAGCATTTATACAGTGACTACTGTGTGCCAGACACTGTGATAAGCACTTTTCAAATATTATCTCATTTGATCCTTACAACAACCTTTGAGAGGCAGGTGGTGTTATTATTCCCATTTTACAGATGAAGACACTGAGACAGATAGAGGCTAAATGTCTTGCCTAGGGTCACACAGCTAGTAAGTGTTTGAGACAGGATTTGAACTCAGGGCTTCCTGACTTCAGGCCTAGAACTTTATCCACCACACCACCTAGCTACGCTAAGACCTAACATGATAAAAATCAGATCAGGATATCTTAGAGCTCTGAAAGTTGACAGCCTGCCCACCTAAGATAACTCAGAAGGCATAGAAGAATAAAGGACTCAGAATGCAGATGGCATAAGAAGCCCTAAACCTGTTATCACTGAGAGTACAGATAAGCTGGGATCAAGAAAGAAACTGAGATCAAGGTCGTAAAGTACCCCACCATGCCATTCAAGAGCACAGGTTGAAGGCAAAGCCTGGTGCTCACACAAGGTCCCAGTTCAAGAAACAAGGCTAGAAATACTAGCAATGATCATGATCATCACCATCATCACCATCATCATCAAATGGATCCAGAGGAGCCCAAGGCACAACTCTAGAAGTTCATGGTGGAGAAGAAATAAGTATCCTTTCAGAGTTCTAGCATATTCAAATGTCACAGAGGACAAAGACAACATATAAGATAAAGAACAGCAGTTTTATTCTATTTTGCCAGGATTAAGAGAGGAAAAGTAATATACTAGGGAAGAAAGAAATAAAAAAAGGAAAGGGATCTTACTATCTCATACAATAGTGATTTATGAGATAATGAATATTCAAACATGGAAAAAGTGATGGGGGAGTGGGCTTAATATGAGCCTTTCTCTTAAAAAATTTTTTTTCTTTTTTCTTTTCTTTTGTCATTTGAATTAATTTATTTATTTTCTTGTTTACATAACTTATTTTTTGAGTTGCAAATTTTCTCCCCATCTTTCCCCCACCCACCACCCCAAAACAGCCATCCCACTGTAAAACCCCTCCCCTAATCTGCTCTCTCCTATGTCCTCCTCCATTGCCCCTCTGTCTTAACAGTAGGGCAGGATGGGTTTCCCTACCCCAGTGCCTATATATCTTAATTCCCAGTTACATGTAGTTAATAATAATAATAATAATAATAATATATACATATATTTTTTTAACATATGATTATAGAACTTTAAATTCTAGATTCTTTCCCTTCCACCCTTGTCACCTACCCCCACTGGAAGGACAAGCAATTCAATATAGGCTGTACATGTGTAATTACACAGAACATCTCCCCAGTGGACATATTGTGAGAGACTGATTATATGTCTCTCCTTGAGCCTTTCTCTTATCTAAGCTAGATAAAGGAGGGTGGAATATTCACATGTATACACACACACACACACACACACACACACACACATAGAGTTTGTTGTAGCAGTAATGAAATTCAACAAGAAAAGGAGAGAATAGGAATAGAGAGAGAACTTTAAGAGGGAAAGGAGAGTCAGAAAGGTGGTCTGATAAGAGAGAAGGCAGCCTCTCTCCTCTCAGTACACATGCCCTTGCTCTGTCTCTCTCTTTCCCTCTTCAGGTCAAAGTGTCCAAGCAGGGTCAGGCTCGAAGGCTGGAAGGCATTGACAAGAGCCCTTGGGTAGAGTTTGTGCAGTTGGCCAAAGAGAATGAGGTCATGGACTTGGGCCAGGGCTTCCCTGATATTGCATCTCCAGAATTATCCAGAGAAGCATTCAAACAGGCTGTCAGCAGAGACATCATGCTCAATCAGTACACTCATGGTTTTGGTTACCCTCCCCAGTAAAGATTCTGGCTCAGGCCTTTGGGAAACTGCTAGAACAAGACTTGGATCCAGTAAAGAATGAGTGGGTGCCTATGGGATCCTCTTTTATGCTTTTCAGAACCTAGTAGATGAAGGAGAATAGATCATCCTCATTGAACCCTATTTGACCACTACGAGCCTGTGACAAAGATGGCTGGTGGCTGTCCTGTGTTTGTGCCAGTATAACCACCACCAGTTCATAATGGCCATTTGATATCTAGTGGTAACTGGCAGTTAGGTCCAATTAGATCCAGTAAGTTCACTCCCTGGACCAAAGCCATCATCATCAATTCACCCAACAACCCTTTGGGCTGGAATTAATAGCAAATCTGTGCAAAAAACATGACATCCTGTGTTTCAGTGATGAGATTTACCAATGCTTGGTGTATGATGAAGAGAAATACATCAGCATAGACAGTCTTCGAGGAACATGGGAATGTACCCTGACTATTGGCAGTGCAGGAAAAGCTTTTGGCATCACTGGTTGGAAGATGGGCTCAGTCGTGGGCCCAGATCATCTTCTGAAGCATCTTCGGATTGTTCACCAGAATTGCCTGTGTCGCCGTCCCATACAGCCCCAAGGAGCTATATCTTTCAGTTTTGAGTGAGAGCTATCGCTCTTTGGTCAGCCTGATAGCTACTTTGTTCAGCTATATAAGGCTATTCAGAAAAAGTAGGATCACATGATGAACAGCTTGTAGACCACTGGCACGAGGTCCGTCATCCCTGAGGGCACCTACTTCCTCATTGCACCCGTCTCTACCTTCAAGGAAAAGATGTCCCACCTCCCTGGTTCAGAGTGGGAGGCTTTATCAAGTGGATGATCAAGAATTAGGGCTTGGAGGCTATTCCAGTCTCAGTGTTCTACAGTTCAGAGCAGAAGATGCACTTTGATCCCCTACATCCGGTTCTGTTTTATGAAGAATGACTCCACTTTCAAGGCCATGGATGACAAGCCACAGCAATGGGAAAAAGATTTAGAGCCCCGATTTCTGCGCCGGGGTCTCTCCCATTCCTCCCCAGGTCACATCACTGCATTGGATCTTTCCTCCTCTCTATCCATTCTTTGGGCTTCAGGCATTCCCAGGTTTGGAGGAGGGAGGAAGGAAGCTTCTTAAATAGAGCACAAGTCAGAGAGAGAGGGAAGTGACAAAAAAGACCATAGCCACCCCAGGTCTTTCTCCATTCCCCCTACTATACCTCAGTGAAAGTCTCCTCTCCCATTTATTCTGGGATCTTGGGACCCAGGAACCCTCACCTACCCAGTGCCCACATTCCCATTCCTGAAAGAGGAAACATTTAGCTAGGTTTTATTTTTATTCTATTTAAATAAGCTAAGCTTATTTAGCTTACGCATTAGGGTGTTTTCTTTCTGGAAGGGTTCTTTGTAGAACATCCCTCCCTCCTTTATCACTTCCTCTTCTCCCTGTTGAGTCATAAAATGGAATTTTTCTCCTCACCCTGAACACCTGAATCAGTCACACCAACTGAGGCATAGATGCCCATCAGGCCAGGAGTCACCTGAGGTTTACAAGGACACCAATCTTGCTTTCATTTCTCCATGGTCCCAAGTTGCTGTAATTTACATTAGTTTTTCTTCTTCTTTCACTTTCAAGGGGGCTGGGTCAATGGTTAGGCTTTCTTGTGTAGCCAGCCAATCTTTGGGAGGATCCCTTTAGACTTAAATCAAGAGCATTTACCTCAAGCCAAGAGCCATATTTTGCCCTTAATAAAGTATATTGCACCCTAAAGAAAAAGAAAGAAAAAAGAATCAGAAAGGGAATAAGTAAAAGCCAAACTACAGTTTCTGAGGTTTGTAGATTAAAAGAAAAGAAAAAAGAGTAAGAACTTATGATCAGGTCTGTTCAAGGGAACAAGAAAAAGGATTGTAGACGGAAGCAAACACTTCAATTATAGATTATGAGTGATGAGCATACTTCTCTTTGACCACCTTCTTCTTTATAAAGGGAATATGGAGAACAAAGAGAAATAAGTATAAGAGGGTATGATGGAAAGCAATATGGGATTAACAATCATAAATGAATATAAATGATATGACCACCCATAAAACAAGAGAGCAAAGCAAATTAGAAATCAGAATGTTTAAGAAGTCATCTAAAAGAAAAACATTTGAAACATAAAAATAGCTCACACAGATTCAATTATCAATTTAATTATATTTATACTAATGAATCTCAGGTCTATTCATCTTGCCCTAAACTCTTCCCTGACTTAACATCTCCAACTGTATACTTAACATCTGATACTGGATATTCCATAGACACTTTAAACTCAACTTGTCTAAAATTGATCTCACTATCTTGCCTCCTCACCCCCAAACTCTTCTTCTTCCCAACATCTCTATTACTGTTCAGGATATCACCATCCTCCCAGTTACCCAAACTTTTGACCCAGGTGTCATCCTTAACTCCTCACTCTTTCTCAACTCCTGCTGACTTCTCTTGTTGCTGAATTATCTCTGGCAGAAGCTGGCAGGCTTCTGAGAGCCCTGGGCTTGCCCCTGCTTTCTGGAGGGACTCCTTCCTAAGAGCCTGCCGACTTCTGATTGTCTTTTTTTTTTAATAATTTTTTTTGATGTTTTTTGTTTCCTACATCAACATAGTATACCATGTATCCCTCTCTCTCCTACTCCTTGATAGTCATGGCATGTGACAAATAATATTTTTATGTTTATTATTATTTAATTATTATTATGTAAATAATACAAATTATTATATTTATAATATAAATTTATTTATAATTAATTATTTATTAATTATAATTAATAAAATACAATAAATGTAAATGTACTTATTATTCTTATTTATTTATTATTATAAAAGAAGTCAGCATAACTAATTAATACGTAGAAAAAGTTTGAAAAGATGTGAAATGGATAACAACTGTGGCCTTCACAAGTATATGAAAGGGTAGGTTGGGGGTGTGTTCTCATATCTCTTCATTCAAGTCTCACTTAAGCTTTAAATTTTGTTACTGTTCTTCCTTCATCCTTACTTTTTTTTTTATCCTTTTGCTTGATATTCTAGATCTTTCGCTTTTCCAAATGAATTTTATTATTATTCTGTCCACTGTAAAGTATCCTCTGGTTAACTTGATTGGTACAGTATTAAAAGAAAGAATTATGGTCAAAGGATATGAACAGGCAGTTTTCAGAGGGAGAAATTAAAGCTGTCTATAGTCATATGAAAAAATATTCTAAATCACTATTGATTAGAGAAATGTGAGTCAAAACAACTTTGAGGTACCACATCCTACCCATCAGATTGCTTAACATGACAAAACAGGACAATGATAAATGTTGGAGAAGATGCGGGAAAATTGAAACACTAATCCGTTGTTAGTGGAGTTGTGAACTGATCCAACCACTCTGGAGAGGAATTTTAAACTATGCTCAAAGGGCTATAAAACTGCATACTCTTTGGTCCAGCAATACTATTACTAGGGCTATATCCCAAAGAGATCACAAAGATGGGGAAAGGCCCTACATGCACAAAAATATTTATAGCAGCTCTTTTTGTGGTGGCCAAGAATTAGAAATTGAAGGGATCCTCATTGAGGGGAAATGCTGAACAAGCTGTTTTATACAAATGTAATGGAATATTATTGTTCCATAAGAAATGATGAGCGGGCAGATTTCAGAAAAACCTGGAAAGACTCACATGAACTGAAGCTGAGCAAAGTGAGTAGAACCAGAACATTGTATCTAATAACAGCATTGCACAGTGACTAACTTTGATGGACTTAGTTCTTCTTAGCAATGAAAGAATCTAAGGCAGCTCTGAAAGACTCATGATGGAAAATACTTTCCACGTCCAGAAAAATAACTATGGAGTCTGAACGTAGATCAAAGCATGCTATTTGCTCTGTCTCTTTTTTCTGGTTTCTTCTTTCTCATGGTTCCTCCCATTGGTTCTAATTCTTCTTTACAATGTAACTAATGTGAAAATTTGTTTAATATGAATGTGTATATATAAAGTCTATATCAGACTGCATGCTATCTTAGGGAGGGGAGAGGAGAAAGAGGGGGAGAAAAACTGGAACTCAAAAACTTATTAAAGTGAATGTTGGGTGGCGAGGTAGCACAGTGAATAGAGCACTGGCCCTGGAGTCAGGAGGACCTGATCCAGCCCCAGACACTTAACACAAAAACTAGCCGTGTGACCTTGGGCAAGTCACTTAACCCTAACTGCCCTCCAAAAAATCAAAAAAAAAACCAAAGTGAATGTTAAAAACTAAAAATACATAAATAAATTTTTAAAAATAACAAAGTATGAGTTAATTTTGATAGTATTGTCATTTTTATTATATTGTCATGGCCTAGCCATGAGTACTGACTAGATTATTCTTTAATTCTTTAAAAAAACGCTTTGTAATTTAATCTATACTAGTCTTTTGTGTGCTTTAGGAGGTTGATTCCTATTTTTAAAAAAATACATTTTGTAGTTATTCAGAATAGGATTTCCTTTTCTCTTATTTTCTTGTATGCTATTATTATTATATAGAAATGCTTTTGTTTTTGAAGATATATTTTGTAGTCTGAAACTCACTAATGCAATTGTCTCAGTTAGTATCTTTGCTGATTCCCTTAGGTTTTTCAAGAAAATCATCACATCATCAGCAAACATAAACAGTTTTATTTCCTCTTTATCTGTCTTTGTTCCTTTAATTTCGTTCTCTTGTTATTTGCTTTTGTTAGCACTTCTAGAATTATATCAAACAATAGTGCAGAGAGTAGGCATTCTTGCTTCACTCACATATTAGGAAAGGTTCTAATAATGCATCCCCATTGCATAGGATGTTTGATTTTGATTTTTAGATAGATGCTCTTTATGACATTTAAGAAATATCCCTGTACACCACAATTTTATAAGGTTTTTAGCATAAAAGAGTGTTGTATTTCATCATGACTTTTTCTGCATCTATTTACAATCATGTTATTATGAATGTTTTGATTTGTAATATAATTAATTATGTTGACATAATTATTATTTTCTTTTTTTTTTCTGAGTTAAATTTTTTATTTAAATTTTAATTTATTTTCTTGGTTACATCATTCATTTCCACAAGGTTTTGAGTTACAAATTTTCTCCCCTTTTTGTCCCTACCCCCCAGCCCAGAACATTGATCCCACTGTAAG
>JAQQSW010010030.1:0-13092 GCA_028646575.1 Pseudocheirus occidentalis | reverse complement strand
CTTTGGCTCACTGAAAGCGCACCCCAGGACCACCACTCAGGACCCTGATCCAGATCCAGTCCGCTCAACGCAAGAGCCCTTGGCCTCGCGTCAGCCCCCCTGCTATCTGCAGGCCGAGGGCTCTGAAGCAGCCCAGTGGAAGCCGCTGTGGCTCTCAGCCATTCCTGCTGCATCAGCCACGTCCCGCTCTCTCCTTGCCCTGGGAGCAGTTTGGCTGGACCCGCTCTTGTTCCCCCCAGTTAGCAAAATCCACTCACCTTTCTCTTAGCCTTTTTGTCTTCTGGCCTGATAGATGTGGTAACTGTGCCTCCAGTGCAGCCTATCTGCTCTCCTATAGACGCAGCTCCCCGCCCGATGCCCCAGGGCCTGAGCCGGTGGGTTTCCTCCTTGGGTCCCAGACTGCTGAGAAGAGCCCCGCCTGCTGCGCTGCCTGTAGTGCTTTCTGTCTTGTGGAGAGTTTTGGAGCTTGAAAATCTGTTTAGCGTCCCATTTTATGAGTTTTTTAGCGTGTTTGTGTGGGAGCTGTGGTGCTTTGCTGCTTCTATGCCGCCATCTTGGCTCTGCCCCCCCCTGCCTGAGCATTTTTTAAAAAACTAAGTCTGGAGGCCATATTTCCTTCTATTAATTTTTTTCTCACTGATTTATCTGTTTATGTTCAAGGTATTTGAATTTTCGCCTCCCTGAAATGTTTTTGCACTTTTAGTCTTCCCTCCCTTCTTATTTTTCTTGTCATTAATTTTTCTGAAAATGGAATATTATTACTTCCTTAATCACCCATTTGATTGTAGTTTTCTTGGCTTTCAAAGTGTCTCAGCCTTTTCTTCCACTTTACAGTTTATCAGACTATCTATGTCCAACCAGACTTTTGGTAGGTCAGAACAGGTCCAACTGAATGATATGCTTTTTACCTCAGGTTTGGTAGAGTGCTGCCTGGCCCCCTACACATATGGTGTCCTGTCTTGGTGATATGTCCTATTGCCTCTGTTCCTCAATTCTCTGTGCTGGTATCAATAGTTCAGAAACTATTTTCCCTGGCACTGGGAATTCAAAGCTTTGTAGTACTGGTGCTGCTGAGAAAACTTCTATACCCTGGAGCCAGGGCACTGGAAATATGGAGGGGGACTGAAGTATGGGGGGTCTTGGTATTGATATAAACCTAAGTCATATCCTTGGGTCTGCTAATGAAGTCTCATTGTTGGTACCATGGGAGATAGGAAAGAGGTACTGAGTAAACTCAGAGTCAGTAAGAGTCATTATAACCTTTTTTGGATTCTAGGAGTTCTAGATCTTTAGTAAACTGAAGTTGCCTTATATGTGGTACATAATTTCTGCTTTGTAGAGATATGAGAGGTTGTGGGCGTTGGAGTAAATATCTAGACAACCATCTTGTTGCTCACATGTAACTCAGAAGTTTGTTCATACCTTGTTTTTATAGTCACACTATTGAAGGTAATGTTCAGAGAATACAAGATATCAATGTACATATTAATAGCTGAATGCCTATTTTTTTAAAAAAGCATTTAATTGGTAAAGCAAAATGTCTGTTTAAAGGCTCTTCTCTGATATTTTGAAACAACAGAAATCAATTTGATGACTTCTGGTTATTATTATTGATTAGGAATAAAACCTGAAGAAATATGTCAGTCAAAAATAGTTTCCTCCATTGTTAAGCACATCTAGTGTAAAAGTTGCAATGAAGAGTGATTTTCTCTACAAGATGACTTCTCTAGTCCTCTCTTGTTTTCAGATGACATTATACTGGTGGAATCAAGCAATGTAACATTTCCAAAGATCCTGAATATGATCCATAATTACTGAAAAAAGATTAGTAGAAATAGCTACACAGGACAACAAACAAATGGATAAAAATATCCTTCCAGATTTTGATAGATCACTGTATGGACAGACCATAGAAGCAGTCCATTAGTACATGTACATTGGATAGAAACTGCAAATGAACAACAAACTGAGTCTTCAATTGCAGAGGAGGAAAAAAGAGTCTAGATTGCCTTTGGGAAACTAAAAATTGCTTTTAATATCCCCAAGCTACTACCTAAAACAAAAACCATTTTATTTAATATCACTTATTATTATGGTAATCCTATGTGACTCTGAGACAGAAAACTTCAGATTTCTCAAAGGGTACTGTAAGGTCCCATAGTAAGCATAAGTAAGCTACAGCATATTATAAATAAGAATTGTGTAGAAGCATCAAAAAATATACCATCAATGAGATAAGGAGCAAAAGACTGGAAATCTTCATTATTATCAGCACAGTGACACAGTGCTTTACATGTGAGTAGATGATCGTTCTATTGAAATAAAACCTAAACCTTGCTATTCCTTTTTTAGATTTGAACTTATTAATTAGGTGAATATTTCACTTATTGTGAACTCTTATTTGATAGTCATATTTATATTTCAAAACCTATGAATATTTTAGCATTAAAATCTTAGAATTACTTCCTTCTTTCTTCTCAAGTACCAACTTCTACAAGAAACTTTTCCTGGTTTCTCTATTGGCTACTTCCCTCTCTTCCTTTCTAATTACCTTGTATTTATTTGGAATATATTGTGTATATATGTAACTGTGATTAGTGTGACCCCCCACTGCCTAATGGTCAGTTATATTACCTTTCATTTCTCCCCTAGAATTCTCAGGTACCCTTGAGCTCTTTTTTTATACCATCCAAGTTCTGAGTCCCAAGTAGTCTTGGTTTCATTGCTAGGATAGCTGGCTACACCATTGTGCTGAAATTTTCGCTCTCAGATTGCCATGGCACAAACTCTTGGGTCTTGTGGTGATCACCACTGGCACTTGAAACTGTGGACAAATAAAACAAAAGAGGCAACATCCCCACCCCAGTTTTATTTCTCAGAGTCATGATAAATGAGAAGAACAGGGAAAATAAATCTTTCCTCTCTTACAGGTTCAGTTCATAGAGACTGGGCTGTGGGTGACTATGATCCTCAACCTGGATACAGCAAGAAAGAGCAAGGGGGTGTGGTGAAGAAAAAATAAAGTTGCATGATAACTTTGTTATATATTTTAAAATAATAGAAAATTATACATAATGGATTTGTAGTTTCTTGTGCAATCATCTTTTCCCCCCTCTTTTACTATATCATGGAAGTGCTTGCTTTATTTCTTAAGTTCAGAATAAAAAAAAATAAAAAGAACATTCAAGAAAAAAGGGAGACTGTCTCAGTCTCACCAGTTTCAAAGATGAAACTATTCAGTCAATCAAAGAAGGTCACCTTCACCCACATTGTAGGGAATTTAGTGCCTCCATATTAGGCATGCCCATGCCAGTCCTCTCAGGGTGCCTCTGTTAGGCAATTGGTACATGTTCCAAGTCCTATTAGATATACTCAGAAGTGTACATGGTGAGGAGACTATATTGACTCCCTATTTCTTATCTTGTTAAATTCAAGTTCCCTGTTTTGTTTGTCTTTGTCCAAGTTTTTCTAACATTATTTTTAATTTTGCCCTAGCCCAGACTTTCTGCTCCTGCCAAGAAAATTCCTTCCCATCTTCAGTTTATTACTTGTTTATTCTTGTCTCTTAGTAATTTGGCACAATTCTATCCCCCCTACTTGAAATGCCTACCCCGATATTCTCCATTAATCAACAGGTGGCCTTTCCTTCTTTCTAGACTCTATTCCAAACTCACTTTAGTAGGATTTTTTCCTGATTAACCAAGGACCATTGTATCTTATACTTCCGCAGGATTCATGTGTATAGTTTACAGGAAGTCCATTAATATTTGCTTACTCATTTCTGGCTAAGTGTTCTAAACCAACTTCATGTGTGTGTTCCACATTCCAGTTGGATTATAAATTCTTCAGAGAAATAAAATAGTTTATTTTTCTTTCCTATCTTTCCACAGTGGGAGTCTAATAACTGATATTAATTGACTGAGTCATGTTTGAGGAGAAATGGACAGTAGAGACAGAGAGGTTTAGAATAAATTGAAAAAAAATGCCAGAGAAATGTGAGTTCCTAAGAAGAAAAGTGATGGTTATGATTGAAACAGAAAATACCTATGAAGTATATTGGGGAAATAATTGATGTAATGTTGATGAAAATGTGAATACTGCTGATGAAAGATGCACAGACATGTCTTAAGAAAATCTAAACTTACAAAATAGACAAAACTACAGGCATGATCACTTGCCTTATCAATCAATCAAAAATATTTAGTAAATACCTACTATGTGCCCCACAGTGTGGTAGATTCTGCATTATGCCAAGAGTACTTCAGGGCTCCTTTCAATATCAAACTTCATTATGCATTTAAAGTGGAGCTCAGTTTGTATAAGTTGATATTCATACAATTTTTTCAAGAACATATTGATTGCATATATTGAAGTTCCCCTATAATGTGCTGAGCTGGATGATTTCGGGGGCTTAAGTGTGTCTATAATGATATTTTCAAGAACTTTCTTTGAATTCTTAAACATCCAACATGGTAACCATGAACATTTTCCATATTATCTGTCCAAGAAGGTAGTTATCCCTATTTCCATATGATCTGTCCAGGGTGGTACTTACTAATGTTACTTAGATTTTAGTATTTGTAAATACAATGCTCAGTACATAGTGGGCACTCTATACATACATACATACATGCACACTCTGAATACATACATACATACATGCATATATACACATATATTTATATGTATACACACATATTCACGCATATTCCAACAAAACAGTGGATTCTTCTTCCAGGCTCAACTTAGGAGCTGCTGCTAACGTAATAGTTCTTTGTCCCTTAGCTAGAAATCTTCACTTGGTGCTTGAATGCCACCCTGTTTTGATGCTCCTCGCATATGAAACTATCTTTTTGTTCTCCTTGTATTGCACTGGCACACTCCTATGCCTGTAATTTACTCCCATTCTCTAAGAATGCCTAGTATCTTTAAGAGTTCAGTTTGAGCACTAACTCTTTTGTGAGATTTTTTCCTTATATCATACACACACACACACACACACACACATACAAATATATACTTTTACATACCCATGTACAAGATGGAAAGAAGGTAATTTGGGAGATTTGTATATAGGTATATGTATACATGTTGTCTATCATGATAAACTGTAGGCTATCTGAGATTCTGTTTCACTTATGTCTTTATATCTTCAGTGCCTAGAAAAATATCTGGCACATAACTGTCACTTAATAAATGCTTGTTGAATGATTACTTGATTAGATTTTTATATCCTGATCAATTCCCAATTTGTATTAAGGTTATTGGAGAACATATCTCACTTCTCCTCCAATAACATAAGCTTCTGTGCAGAAAGAAATGAGTCTTTTCTTTTTATGCTGCTAAACTAAGCACAGTTCTTTGTATGAATTAAATTCTGAGTCCTTTTTCTTTTTATACTGAGAAACTAACACAGTTCCTTGTATGAATTAAATGCTACTGAATTGGATTGAATTTTTCTTGGCTTCTTCTTACTTCAGATCATAATTTTAATGTTGAAAAGTGCCTCAGCAGCCAACCAACCCATTCCTTTCTTCCCCCGTTTTATAAGTTAGAAAACTGATGTAAATAGAAGGTAAGTTAATCACCCAGTTTCACATTAACAACAATTGAAAAACTGGGACTAGAATCTAGCTTTTCTTATTTCAAATCCAACATGTTTTCCCCCTGTACTCTACTTTCTCCAACAACTTTTTTTTTTTAGTTTAGTACTATCTGTTGAGACTATAACTGGGAAATTTACTGTGTCTTGGGATCAATTATAGTTCTCAGGCCAACCCCCCTTCCCCTAACAGAGTCAGTTCCTTTCCTTGCATCCAGGGTGAATATTGTAGCTTGATGACATCTCCCTCAAGAGGAGGATTGTATTGAGACTTCCCATTGTAAAGAAGAAGTCGACTTGCTCGGAGTCCTTTTTGGGGGGATGGAGGGGACTTGAATCATATAGAACATGATATTATGGTCTCAGCTAAAAATATTTAATTTTTTGGTAGAATCATCATGAATATGAAAAATTTAAATATCTTGGGTCATTTTCACCTGTGCTAGTATTCAAAATGTAGCTGTATCTCTGAAGCTACAGAATTTCTGTATAATGTAAAAGCTTATATCCATGTATCACTTAAAGCCGCAAGATGTCTCACATGCATTATCTTATCTGATCATAGCCTTTGGAAGCATATTATTATCTCCATTTTACAGGGAGGTAATTGAAACTAAGAAAACTCAAACAATTTGTCCAGTCACACATAGATAGACCCAGGACTGTGATATAGGGCTTCTGATTTTATTGTTTTCCAGTGAACCACATTCATGAAAAGCAACATGATTTTCTGATACTGACAGACCTTTGTCTACATATGTATATGCATATCTATCTAACTATATATACATATTTATATATATACATATATGTATGAGTAGATATGGGTATACGAATATAGAGATATATAAACAAGATATATGTATAAACAAGATATATACAGGATAAATCAGATATAAGCTTAAAGTACTAAAAGTAAGGAACACTGGGAAAAGATGTGTAGAAGGTAGAAGACTGGCTAAGACTTAAAAGAAGTCAGGGATTTTAGGAAACAGTTATGAGACAGAGAGAGAGAGAGAGACAGAGAAAGAGACAGAGAGACAGAGAGAGACTTTCAGGCATGTGAACATACAGTGAAAATACCTGGAGTAGGGAGACAGAGTGTTTTGTGTGAACACCAGCAAGGAAGTCAGTGTCACTGGGTCATGAAGTATGTGGAGATATGAAGCAAAAGGGTATAAGAATACCAGAAAAGTAGGAGAGAGGACCAGAGTATGAAGGGCTTTAAAAACTAAACAGATGATTTTATATTTGATGCTGTAGGTTATAGGGAGCCACTGGAATTTATGAATTACAGGGTTGACCTGGTCTGAATTGTGCTTTAGGATAATCAGTTTGACATCTGAGTAGAGAATGGACTGAAGTAGGGAGAGACTTGAGGCAGAAAACCAAAGAAAAGACTACTATAATAGTGCAGGCATGAGGTGATAATGGCCTGGACCAGGTTGCTGCCCATGTTAAAGGGGGAGAAGAAGTTGTTTATGAGTTATTACTTAGGTACAAATAAAAGGATTGGAAACTAATTGAATATGGGGGTGACTGAGAAGTAAAAGCATTAAGAGTCAAAGATGACACTTCAGTTGTGAGCCTGAGCCCCTCAGAGAGTGGCAGTGCCCTTAATAGTAATAGGGAAGTTAGGCTAGGAGGAAGGTTTTGGGAGAAAGATAATGAGTTCAGTTTTGTATGTGTTGAATTTAAGATACTATAAGGCATCCAGTTTACCATGTCAATTAGGTAATTAAGAGATTAAAAACTAGATGTCAAGAGAAAAGTAAGGGCTGAACAAATACATCTGAGAATCATCTGTCCAGGGATGATAATTGAATTTATGGAAGAAGAGATTAACAAGTAAAATAGTACATATAGAGAATCGGGCAGAATCTTTGGGGACAACCATGTTTAACAGAGATGACTTGAATGAAGACCCAGCAAGGGAGAATAAGAATGAGATGTTGGACAGGTAGGAAGAACAAAAGAGAGTAGTGTCATGAAAATCTAGATAGAAGAGAATATCCAAGAGAAGAGGATGAATGATAGTCTAAAAGGATGCAGAAAAGTCAAGGAGGATGAAGATTGAGAAAAGGTCATTAGATTGGGAAACAGAAAGGCTTTAGCTTCTATAGCAGCTCAGATCTCTAGAAGTCAAATAATACATGAACCTCAGCTTTCCCAGTTAGGTGAGACAATAAATGTGTGCCCTGGCTTGATGCTGGGTTTCATTGAAATTCTGCATGTCTCTGATCATCAAGCATTTTACAAGATATTGGCATTGATTTTTGAATTTAAGCAGTTCTCTTAAAAACATTTAATTATCACCTGCTATATGTGATGCAGTGTGTTAAGTATTGGGGAAAGGGGTGGAGAATGCAATGAGAAGTAAGACAATCTCTGCTTGTTAAAATTGTATGATCTAGTATTCTAGTGTGATTGTGTCAGACAGGAATGGTTTGTTTGTGTTTCACCATCACCACTTCTGAGGCCATTTTACCAGTAGTTCTTCCAGGGTATGTGCAAAGAACTTGAGGGAGGAGGGGAAAGCTTGGGGGTGGAAGGGTGTGGGAAATTAAAAACAGAGACAAAATGTGGTTTCCCTGTTACTACCCTACTCTCTTCCTCTGATAAGTGTGTGTGTGTGTGTGTGTGTATGCGTGTGTGTGTTTTCCTGGAAACACCAGACACTTTCTAAGGTTGAGTTTTTCATGATGAATGAATATGTTTAAAATAACATGTTATTATATTGCTTTTGGGCCTTTCTTGGCTCTTCTAAGATGATTTCTAAAACTTTTTCAAGTGGTTTGAATATATATTTGTATTTCCAGGTATTTGTAGTTCCAAGTCACGACTAATTCTTCACTCCCACATGTTGTCAATAGCAAGAACTAGGTACATTTAGACTGTCAGGGTAACTGACATTTTTACAGGCCAAAGAAGTGCCTTCTGTGCTTACAGGACTCCTTTGGTTGAATTTGATTTATCAGTTCAAGTCAGCATGATAGAGGGGAAAGAAGAGTATCTCAGAAGATCTGGGTTGAAATCTTACCTCTGATATTTACTGCCTTTGTGATTATGGGAAAGTCAGTTAACTCCTTTGTTCCTCAGTTTTTTCATCTGTAGGATCAACAGGCTTTAAGGTCCCTTTCAACTCCATCAATGAACCTCTACATTTTTCTTCTTCCTATGCTAGAAAGGACTGTTACAATAGATACTACCTGGATTATCTATTATACTAGTGACATTAAAAGCTGGGGGCAAAAGTCTCCTAGATTTATGACCTTGATGTTCCTTATCCAGATACAAAAGATCCAGGCAAACATTACTCATAAAAAGTTAGGCACCAGAATTTATCTGATTCAGGAGAGAGTGAATTAGCATAAATCATAATAGAAAACTACTAAACTCATGTTTTCTGACAGAATCTTTTCCTCATTGATCAAGGAAGTCTGTAGGGCTTGAAAGTTGTTTACTGTGAGGGATACCATCACTAAGTGATCACATACTGTAACTTACTGTTTATATGCACATTAACCAGGAAAAAATTTTTTCCTCTTTTTTCCCCTCAGCAAAATTGTGAGACCAATTTATAGCATATGGAAACATTTCTATGCTGCAAATTATTCTGAAGAGGAAATGTAATGTGAATTTCTAAATGCTTTTGTTAACTTTGTTTTTTTTTCTTTTAAAGCAGGAACTTTAAAAATCTTCAAAAAATATAAATATTTCAGGGTAGGGGAAAAGAATAAATATTTATTAAGAACCTACTTTGTGCCAGGCACTACGCTAAGCACTTTACAAATGCTCTCTCATTTTATGCTCACAACAACCCTGGGAGGTAGGTGCTATTGTCCATCCTTTTTATATTTTAGTAAACTAAGGTAAACAGAGGTCAAAGACACAGTACAAGTAACAATCTCAGTCTACACCTGAACTCAGGTCTGCCTTCTTGACTCTAGGCATAGTTCTTTATCTACTGTTCTGCCGAACTGCCTCAAAGGGACAAAGAAGAGCAGCAATAGGTCATACTATGAATGGTACTATGTTGTTTAAAAAAATACTTTAAAGAAACTTTAAGGTGGTAAAAAAGCTTCTATGGTTTTTTTTTCTTGTCCTTTCCCGCTTCCAGTTATTAAAAACAGTTTTCATCAATTATCTTTGTTTATATCTATTAATACTTGCTGTGAAAAGCAGAGTAGTATAATGGGCAGATTATTCACCTCCCACTAAGATAAAACTGTCATCAGTCTTTCCTCTGACATATTCTGGCTTTGTGAACCTGTGTATTTCATTTAAATTTTTAGGTCTCTAGGTGGCTTCCTAATACTAAAAGTTTCTGAGAAAGAGCCAATCTACATGAGTAGAGGAAATGTCTTTATTCAGGAGTTCTCTACCATCACAGGTCTAGGTTCTCTCTATTCCCATCCCCATCATTATCAACTAACCTCTACATAACTTCCTTCCTCTCAACATGAGTAAAAGCTATCCCTTATAGATTTTTTCTTTTTTTCTTTTTCTTTTTTGATTTTGTCAGGCAACTGGGGTTAAGTGATTAGCTCAGGATCTCACAGCTAGTAAGTGTCAAGTGCCTGAGGCTGGCTTTTTAATTCAGGTCCTCCTGACTCCAGAGCTAGTGCTCTATGCACTGTGCCACCCTGTTAAAGGTGCTTGACTTAAATTCTTAAGTTCTTTTTCTCATTTAAGCAATGAGGAATGACCATTCATCAGGTTTGATATTTCTCCATTTTTATGTTAGTAAAAAGAATGGAACATTTTTTAATTGTTCAAAAGGATTTCACTATAGAAATGAAAAGAATAAAAACATGTGACAAGGTAGAGGGAAATTCTGACCTGTGTCAGAAAACAGGATGCTAAAATAGTGTCACATAGTAAAGAAAGAAAAAAAATCCCATGGCCACTTAGAGAATGTTACACATATGAGGTTCTTCCCAAAGACAAAGCAGCTTGAGCCTATAATGAGTCAAGCCACTGTTTGTCTTGAAGAATGATGATATGAATCCATATATATCATCAGGTGAAAAATCTTCCAGTAAGTCATAGGAGGAAGAGATAAGTAATTATTCCTTCACTCTTTGATTTGGATTGAGGGGAGTAATTAGACAGGTATCTGTTGACCTGATACCTACAGAAAGATTTTTCTCTCTTGCCAGAGTAAACTATAGCTGTCACATAATGGATAACTTCCCAAGACTCATCAAATTAAAAAAAAATAACCCACTTCTATTGGTTCATGTGAGTACAGTTAAAGCTGCCAAAAAAATCTAGAAATAGTTGCTAAGTATGTTAAAGTCTTGGCCAAAAATGTTAAGACCTTAGGGGCACAGTTGCTTTTGTTTGGTTGTTTTCAATCATGTCCAACTCTTTGTGACCCTATTTGGAGTGTTCTTGGCAAAGATACTGGAGTGGTTTGCCACTTCCTTCTCTAGCTTATTTTGCATATGAGGGAATTGAAACAATCAGGGTTAAGTAACTTACCCAGGGTCAAATAGCTAGTATGTTCCTGAGGCCAAATTTGAACTCAGGAAGATGAGTCTTGCTAACTCCAGGCCAGGCACCTCTATTCTGTACATCATCTAATTTCCCATAATATAATACAAGAATTAAAAGATAATGACAAATTTGAGAAAGGAATAGTTGGTTAAGAAGATAGTGTTTGTGAAATTGTGAATTTCTAGAGTATAGCTTGAATATAAGGGGAAAATGGGCCCCTGGTCAATGATTTAATAGAAGAAAAATTATTAAGACTGCCTGTGGTCTTGCAAATTTAATCAAAAAGACTTTAAATTGGAAGGGCGAGGGAAGGAAAAAATTCCCTGTATTTATTTACCAGTGGTAGATAATATTGGTAGTAACTAGAAATGCACAAAGAAAATAACATTACAAAGCCCAGAAATTCACAAAAGATAAAACCAAAGCAAAGACTCAGTAAACAAACAAGAACACTCATGGCTTCATGTGATTATGTATGTATAGATAATGAAAAAGTATATCTAGAGATCTTAATGCAAGGAAGAAAATTTGACTTCATAGTTATCACAGAAATCTGGTGGGATACAAACCCATGACTGGAAACTGGTTTCACAAAAATTACACCTTTTTCCAATTACATGTTTTCTTTTACAAAACAAATTCTTTTCTTTTTTTATTAATTCTTTTATTTATTTACTTGCTTACATCATTCATTTCTATGAGATTTTGAGTTACAAATTTTCTCCCCACATTTCCCCTACCCACAACCACAAAACAGCAATTCCATTGTAAAGGCCCTCCCCCAGTCTGTTGTCTTATGCATATATGTGTATGAATACATATCTGAGTAAGTGTGTATATGAGTTCATAGAGGGCACAGCATCAATTGAATAGAAAGGGATGATACTTTAAAAGGTGAAATTCTGAGGTGAGAGAGGATTAGAGTGAGAGGAGACAGGGAGAGACAGAATGAGGTTAATCATCCCATATAGAAAAGGCAAGGGAGAACTGTTAAAATGGAGGTGAAGAACAGGAAGGCAAAAGGGAAAGGGTCAAATTTATTCTCATTGAATTTGGCTTAGGGAAGGAATGACATAAACTTTAAACTGAGTATCTTGCCAAACAGGAGATTAGGGGGGATAAGGATGAGAGGTGGGATGATGGAGGGGAGGGCAGGGTCAGGGGGAGGGTTTCTGGATGTATACACTTCAATAAAGGGACAGCCTGTATTGAATTGCTTGCCCTTCCAGTGGGGGTGGGTGACAAAGGAGGAACTGAAAGAATCAAGAATTTAAAGTTCTACAATCAAATGTTAAATATATATATATATATATATATATATACACACACACATATACATATACAAAACAATTATTATTTTAACTACATGCAAATGGGAATTAAGATATACAGGGATAGGGGGACCCACCCTACCCTACCAGAAAGTTAGAGGGGAGTTAGAGGAGGACATAGGTATACATACATACATACACACATGTATGTATGTATGTGTGTATGTATGTCTGTATACATTTGTATTCCCTTGACTTATCCTAATACTAAGAAAAGTTTCATAAGTTACTATTATAATTTTTTCATATTGGCATATAAACGAGTTGAACTTTGATAACTTCCTTATGATTTCTTTCCCATGATTACCTTCTCATGCTTCTTGTGTTTGAATGTCAAATTTTCTGTTAAGTTCTGATTTTTTCAGCAAGAATGCTTGAAAGACCTCCACCTCACTGAATGACCATATTTCCCACTGGAAGGTTATACTCAATTTTGCTAGGTAGTTGATTCTTGGTTTTAATCCTAGCTCCTTTGATCTCTGGAATATCACATTCAAGGCTCTTTGATCCCTCAGTGTAGAAGCTACCAGATCCTGGGTTATCCTAACTGTGTTTCCACAGTATTTAAATTGCTTCCTCTTGGCAGCCTGTAATATTTTCTTCATGATCTGGGGACTCTGGAACCTGATTATAACATTTCTAGGAGTTTTCTTTTGG
>JAQQSW010010029.1:0-13093 GCA_028646575.1 Pseudocheirus occidentalis | reverse complement strand
TAGGAGAGCAGAGCAGGGGAGGGGCTTTACAGTGGGATTGCTGTTATGGGGTTGGGGCAGGAGCAAGATGGGGAGAAAATGTGTAATTCAAAAAATGTAATGAAAATGAATAATGTAAACAAGAATACAAAAAAAGAACTAAATAAAAAAAAAAAGATTAAACAAAGTTAAAACGGTTTCATGCGCCCGGACGGAAGTGGTGCCAGATTTGGAGAAGTAATTGCTATATCCAAATAATCTCCTATTTGGAACTTCTCAAGGGTCATGGAGTCATCAGTTCCCTTTCTGCCAGACATAGTACTGTCAATCTCTTTCACTTAATAACCAGGTCTTTTAAGATCCGTAAACACAATGGCAAAATTGAAGTGTGTACCTTTCTTTTGAGCTTCTGGGTAGACCTCTTTTACTAAACTAGTCAATTCTTTCAAGCTTGTGTCCATCCAATTATAGATCTGCAGCTCACTCAAAGGCAGGTTTCCTCAGGAGAACTCTTCCACTCGATGGTGTCGGCCATTATTAGTGGTGAAAACCCTCAGGAGCAGCTGGCAAGTCTTCTCCCAGTCAATGGGCTTCTCGGTTCCTTCTTAATTTCCTCCTGAGTGACGGGGGACTCTACTGCTATCTTCCTCCTTCGGCCTCCTAGACACTCACTGTGACCTCCGACCCTGGCCTCAAGAATGAATGAACAAAGTCGTGGTGCATCTATTTTAATGTTGTCATTTTTTCCATGAATCCAGTCCTTAGTTTTATTTATTAGCCTAATAGTTTTCTTACTTTCAATATTAATCTTTCTGTTAATTTTTAGAATCTCTAATTTGTTGACTAATTGGGAATTTTTAATTTGCCCTTTTTCTAGTTTTTTTTTACTTGCATGCCCAGTTCATTGATCTCATTTCTATTTTATTTATATAAATATTGATGGATATAAAATTCCCCTTAGGTACTATTTTGGATGCATTCCATAAATTTTAGTATGATGTCTCATTATTGTCATCCCCTTTGATGGAATTATTATTTTTATGATTTGTTGTTTCATCCACTCATTCTTTAAGATTAGAGTATTTAGTTCCCAATTACTTTTTAGCCTATCTTTCTATGGCTCTGTACTATGTGGAATTTTTATTGCTTTGCAATCTGACAGGGATGTAGATAATATCTCTGCCTTTCTTCACACAATTGGAGGTTTTTATGTCTTAATACATGGTCAAATATTTTGTAGGTACAATAACTGAGAAAAAGGCATATTCCTTTGTATCATTCAATTTTCTCCAGAAGTCTATCATATCTAACTTTTCTGAGATTCTATTCAACTCCTTACTTTCCACCTTGTTTAATTTGTGGCTAGATTTATCTAGTTGTGAGAGGGGAAGGTTAAGGCTCCCCAGTAGTATAATTTTTCTGTCTATTTCTTATTATTACTCACTTAACTTCTGCTCTAAGAATTTGGATGCTGTTCCACTTGGGCATATATGTTTAGTGTTGATATTACTTCATTGTCTACGGTAACTTTTAACAAAATGTAGTTTCCTTCTGTGTATCTTTTGAATAGATCTATTTTTGCTTTTGCTTTGTCTGAGATCAAGATTGCATCCCTTACTTTTTTCTTTTCTTTTTTTTTACTTTAGTTGAAGCATACTGTAATCTGCTCTAGCTTTTCCCCTTTACACTTTGTAAATACACACACATACACATATATGTTATGTATGTGTGAATATGTATATGTGTATGTGTATGTGTGTGGGTATATACATATTTATGTATGTATATACATATATACACATATAGGAAACATAAATTACAAAGAAACATCATCTATAATATTATGTGATAGAAATATACACACTAAATACAAATATATGATATTTTAATTACAAGAGAGGAAATGGTGGGATAGATTAGGAAAGGATTCATTCAATTGATAATACTTGAGCTTCTTCTTGAAGAGAAAAAACTAAGGGGAATTTTATGAGGTAGAGATAAGGACAAAGTGAACTAAAGGCATGGAGGTCAGCCTGTACAAGGGAGAAGAAGTAATGTGTCTGAGGAATAAAGAAAAGATCAATTTGGTTGAATCACTGAGTGCAGGGAAAGGAGTTGGGAGTTGGAGGGAGAGTTATAACAGGCAATACAGTTGGACATGTAAAGTTGTGTAGCCCCTTAAAAGCTGTGTAGCCCCTTAAAAGCTAAACAGAGCTGTGTGTGTGTGTGCACATATGTGTGTGTATGTGTGTGTCTTTCTTTATACTGGAGCCAGTACAAATCCACTGGAGTTGACCAAGTAGGGGAATCTTATTGTGCTCTCTTTGCTTAAGGAATTTTATTTTGGTAGCAGTGGAATTGTCAGACACTTGATGCAGAAAGATGAATAAGCAGACTATAGTAATAATCTTGGAAACGGATGAAGGTCAGTACTAAGGGTGTAGCTGTGTGAGTGAAGGGTTTTAACTAATGTTAAGTACTGTATGCATAGAGAAAAGAGCTCAGAACTGAGAGATGTTGTAAGTGTAGAAGTGGAAAGATTTGGCAACTAATTAGAATTGTGAGGTGACAGATGGTTCAGGATAATGCTGAGACTATAAATCTAAAATACTGAAAGAATGATGGTGCCTTTAACAAGTGGGGAAGTTTGGAAGAGGATAGGATATAGAAGGAACTTAAGGCAACATGATGCCTTTCCTACTCCTCTATTGTTAAAAAAAATAAAAGTAATAATAATAACCCAATGAAGCAGGACCTGGGCTAAGCATTGGAGGTAAAAAAAAAAGGGGAGGCAAAAGAGAGTCCCTGCCCTCAAGGAGCTCACAATCCAATTATACCTCCTCTAGAGCTTTATTTTTCCTTTCTTCACATCCTTGTTATATACAATAACACTTCAAATTGTTTATGTTTTGTTTTTTAATCTTCTAAATAATTGACTTACTGAGGGTAAGGTTGGTTATCTTAATTCAAGTTTGTTATCTTTCCTATTGCCTATTCATGTTGAATTAAACCAGTGATACGGCCTGTTTCAGTGCTTGACATATATTAGACATTCTTGTTGAACTATAAGTTTAGCTAGAGTACCTCTACCACAAGACGATAGCTATTTATTTGAAGTTATTTATCAGGTATGGAAATTAAAACGATATGCTTAAGTTGAACACCCCATTCAAATCATAATAGATGATAAGATTTACTCTGCTTTGAATATTTGTCTTTTCTATAAAATTCATCATGACACAGAATATGGATGTCCTAGAGGCAGAAATATCTGGATTAAAGTGGACTAAGATTCCACCTTTGACACTTACTAGCTGTGTGCCCCTAGTCCAGTCACTCAGCCTCACTGAGACTGAGACAGCTCCCTAGAATAACAAATCATTTATGTGTTGTAAACTGTTAGTGAAATTAAAAAAAAACCTTCTAAATGAGAAGTTTATTTTCTTGGGGAGGACTATTTTTAGTGATGTAATTTAAATTCTATTACTTTATAACAGAGAAGTGTCCTTAGTTTTTCTTCTCCAAAGAAAGAGCTTTTGGAACTTTCTAGTATTTTATGTATCAGTATCACTATTATAATAATTACTTCCTGTAAATAGTTTGAACCTAGAAAAAGAAAATAAGCTCCTTGAGAGAAGGAACTATTTCCATTTCCATCTTTGCATCTTTATGGCTCATTCCAGCGCTTGACATATTAACAGGCACTCTTAATGAACTGAAAGCTCAGCTAGAGTCCCCTTGTACCAACACAACAGATATTTATTCAAAGTGTATAGAAATTAAAGTGATAATAAACATTTCCTCATATCCCGTGTACATACGTGGTTATGCTTTGCCACAGTTTACCAATGCATAGAAGTTAAGATTTTTAAGAAGGATAATAACCTTGAAATACTTTTGCAAGTTAAAAAATACCCTATTCCAAGTTTGGCTGCCCTCCAGTTTTCATACAACCTCTTATAATCTGAGGAGATAATATTAACTTTATGTATATACAGTAGTTTCATTTTCATGAACTGTCCTCATATTGACTTCAACGTACACCATCAGCGCTTTTGGTGAGATGTGATCAACCGTGCAAGCAGCCACTTTCTTGTTCAGGCAGTAATGTGTATATATTTTTTTGTAATGGCTCTGAATGCCAGCCATATAATCAAATTCTATTCTCATAGAAGGCTCTCTTATCTAAATAGTTTTCTCTTTCCCTTTTGAATGCATTCTTATCAAGCTTTCAGGGACTTTATTAACGCCTGCAGTTTATCCTACCATACACTCTTGGCCTTTAAAAGATAAATCTATGAAATTCAATAAAGCTTCCCTAGAGCTGCTCTATGCCGCACCTGTTATTTTTTGGCACATATGTAGAGTTTTGTATTTTCTGTAAAATATCACACAAAATTACATAAACACATCTGCTCATCTAAATTGCTTGAGAAACAACAATGAATGAAGTCTACAATATGATGGCTAATTTCCTGACAGTGTTAATGGTTTAAGTTCTTTGATTTCCCCCCTTCCCCCCGCCCCAGCACAATAGCCAGATTAGTCTTCTCCACTTGGAAACAAAAACTTTAAAATGTTCTCAGAACAGCTTAAGCTGGTCGCAGTGTGTTGTGACTACATTGCATTAGATTATGAGAAATATCTGGATCCAAATGCAAACCAAAATAGTTTAATTTGCATATCAAAATAATAGGATGAAGAATGAAGAAATTTCAAGGGCCAAGGCTTCCACTTTCTGTTTGCTATTTGTAAATAGTTGATGTGAGTATATACATATAAATACACATATGTCAATAGGTCAAGGATCTGTAATTTATGAGATCTACTTTCTGTAATACAGATGGAAAACAATGTCATATGTATAATCTTAGAGAACTGTCAGAGACCCAGAGACTTGTTTATGTATACATAGCCAGTAAATATCAGGAATTAAATTTGAATACAGATCTTAATTGCTATGTAATTTATCATAGAACCATAGATCTGTGGTGGGAAGGAAACTTAGATGTTATCAAAGCCTAAAACCCCTCATTTTACAGATGAGGAAATTGAGAGGTTAAGTGACTTGTTCAGCTGTGTTTGTGTGTGTGTGTGCATATATGTTGGGGAGGAAGAAAAAGAGAGAGGGAGAAGGAAAGAGAGAGAAAGAGAGAGACAGACAGACAGACAGAGACACACAGATACAGACACAGACACAGACACAGACACAGACACAGACACAGACAGACACAGAGAGAGAGAGAGCAAGTAACTGTGTCAGAGTCAGAATGTGATTGAAGACAGGTCTTTCTGACTCCAAGTCTAGAGCTCTAGATATACTGCCTCTCAGATGTGTGTGTGTGTGTGTGTGTGTGTGTGTGTGTGTGTGTGTGTAGTGTAGATTTTCACACTAACATTGTATGTGTTTAATGGGAACTTCTAATAAGAGCTCAGTCCCTATGAAGAAAGATGTGCAGCATGTTCTGCCTCACTTCAAACCACAAGCTCAGACCATAAGCTTTTTCTATGACTGTTCTCTGTCTACTTACTGTAAAAGAATGACCTTTTGATTTGTTGCTGAGCTGGAAATGGGAGTGCATGTTATTGTTACTAACTGACCAACTCATTCTCTCTCTTTTCTGGTGGTGACAGAGGTAAGAGTTGCTATATTTCCATAGGTCATTCATGGTGACCAACTGTCACCATTTCAGCCTACATGTGTCAATAAATGCATGACATTTTTGTTCTTTGCCTCCTTCTATCTGACCTTGCTGCTCTCAGGTGAAGGATCACTGCAGATGACATTTGACCTTGTGAGCTTCAAAAGGTCCAGCAAACAGTTAGAATATCTGCACATGCCCCCAAATCCATATGAGCATGAAAACACACTGAACAAACTCATATGGACTAGTAGATAATCGACCAGTCTCCCATTACATATGTTCTTTTAGATTTTTCATTATAATGTTCTATCAAACTAGTTAGACAGTATTTATATACTATCTCTCTATGATCTCTCCACGATCTGTCTATCTATCTGTCTATCTATGTATCTATGTATCTATCTGTCTATCTATCTATCTATCTATCTATCTATCTATCTATCTATCTATCTATCTCTATCATCTATCTATCATCTATCTCTATCATCTATCATCTATCTCTATCTCTATCATCTATCTCTTTATCATCTATCTTTCATCTATCTATTTATCTGTCTGTTTGTCTTTCTACTATTCATCTACTATCTATAATCTACTTATCTGCTCTCTCTAATATGTGTGATCATTAAAACTCCAAATATTCTATTTAAATGCTTTTTATACATTTATATTGAGAAACTATATTTCCACTATGTAAATTTTAGGTACCTGTGTCATTTCCTTACTAGGATATATATTTACTGTAAGTAGGGCTTATTTAATTCTGTAATTATATTTCTAATAGCATGTCCACTACCTGGAATGTGGTAGTTGCTGAATAAATACTTAACAATTGATTGATTATTCAACCACACTTAGATAAGGACAGATATGGGTACCCACAGATAAAAGAAGCAATGTACCATAGTGTATAGAAAGTCAGATTTGGGATCAAAAGGCCTGGGTTCAAAACTTATCTCCCAAGTATACTAGTTGTATAAACAACCTTTTAGTATTCCCTGGGATTATTTTTTAGAGTATGAATTGCTACAAATGAACTGCCACCCACCATGATGGGGGCTTTCTACATTAAGGAGTTCCCAGAGAAAATAATCATTTTAAAAAAAGAAAGTATATATTACAAAAAATGGATTCTAATGCAATAGTGTGATTACTTTTCTTCTCATGAAGTATCTTACCACAACTGACTTCAGCCTAATATTATTTATTTATGTCAGCACTCATTTTTGAAAGAAACTGGTGGTATCTTTCAAAAAAAATCTATAAAACTCTCCTTTTAAACCTACCTCTTCAAATTTGAAAGTTATCTAATCAAAAAATTTCACTTTAGAAGCAATGCCCACTCAGTTCATTACTATGAGCTTAATGGTTCTAGAGGAATTACATTTAATATTCCCTTTGAATCTGATTTTTCAAAATCAATTAATTCTTAATTTTAATTTCACATCTTCTGGACCATTGATTCTTTTCCTCATTAGGCTCTTTTAATCACTTCACTTCCTCACACAGGAACTGTTCAAGTTTCTAAGAGAAAAATTTCTTAAAAAGAAAAAAAGTCTAATGGATATAATCTAAGAAGATTAATTTATATTTTTCTCTTGTTTGAAGAGTGCAAAAATTAAAACAATCACCACATGTAAACACCATTGGACATCTCTAATTTTTTGGTACACATTTCACCAGTCATTATTCATATCCTTAATGACAGTTCCTGGCGTTTTGTAAAAGAAAAAAACAAATAAATCAAACTAATAGGAACTCAGCCCCATTTTTGTACAAAATACAATGTATAGGGTGAGGAAATAGAAGTGATAGTGTTAAATATTTTTCTATAGTGAACTAGAAACCTTGTTGTCATTGTTGCTATATACAATCATGAATACATTTGCTTTTTGGGAATGGTTGCAGTATTTTTCACCATACATGAAATGTGTAATAGAGGAATTTCTCTGAAAAAGAAAATACATTACACATCTCTGCTATAATTTATCTTGGTTAGTATCTAATTTTTTCCTTGTCATTTCTTGATAATTCCAACTGGATCAGGATTCAACATTTTTGAATTTCCAAATGGAATTGTTTCAATAGTTTAACTGTCCAAAGAAGCATTTAGAGACAATATTCTGTCAAGGATAATTCAAGGATCTCTAAAATCAGAGAAATGTGAAAAAGTAGGGTGTAAAAGTGGAGGGGATGAAATACATTAAAGAATAAGTGAAGAAGTATGACTCCAAGGAATTTAATTAACAAGGGAAGTGGTGAGCAAAGCTATTCTTCAATAGGCATGCAATCCATTTAAACATAATACTCATTTATTAAGAACTTATTCTGCTCATTCAATTGTTATTGCCATACACTTTTTAAAATAAATTTTCTCAATCACGTGTAAAAAAACCAATTTTAACATTTCTTTTAAAAAAAAGTCCAAAATTCTCTCCAACCTCCCTCTTTTTTGAGAAGGCAAGCAATTGGATATAGATTATACACTTTCAGGCATGATAAACTTATTTTCATATTAACCACGTTGCAAAAAAAAAAGACAAAACAAAACCCAAGAAGTAAGAAAGCAAAAATGTTTGCTTTAATTTGCCTTCAGATGATTAGTTTTTTTCTCTGGAAATAGACAGCATTTTTCATCATAACTTCTTTGGAATTGTCTTGGATCATCGCATTACTGAGAATCACTAAGGCATTCACAATTGATAACTTCCAACAATACTTTTACCACATACAGTGTTCTACTAGCTCAGTTCACTTTATTCTGCATCAGTTTATATGTCTTCTCAGGTTTTTCTGAAACCATTTGTTTTCAATTTTTTTTTTTGCTTTTTGGAGGGGGGAAGGTAGGGCATTTGATTTTTAGTGACTTGCCCAAGGTCACACATCTAGTTTTTGTGGTAAGTGATAGATTTGAACTCAGCTTCTCCTTACTACAGGATTGGTGCTCTATTCACTGCACCACCTAGCTGCCCTTTGTCATTTCTTATAACACAACAATGTTCTATAACAATCATATGTCACAACTTGTTCATCCATTTTCCAATTGATGAGTATCATGTCAGTTTTAAATTCTTTCCTATCGCAAAAAAAGCTGCTATAAATATTTTTGTGCATATACTTCCTTTTCCTTTTTAAAAATCTCTTTGTGATATAGATTTAACAGTGGTATTTCTTGGTCCTGGAGTTATATGGAGTTGTAAAGTCCTTTGAACATAGTTTTAAATTGCCTTCAGTATGGTTGGATCACTTTGCAACTCAATCAACAATGTGTCAGTTTTCCTATTTTTCCCCATTCCCTTGAAAATTTGCTACTGTCATTTTCATTCATATTAACCAATCTGATATATGTGAGGTTGTACCTCAGAGTTCTTTTATTCTGCATTTTAAAAATTAGTAGACAATTATATTAACTCAGCCTCCCTTTGAGCAACTGATATTTCTCTAATTGTTAAGATCTTACTTAATTTGTGTGAAAAGTGTTTATTTTTATTTCTCCTCATATATCTCCTGGGTTTGTCTTGGCAGGTCGATTGCCAAATATTTTATATTGTCTGAAGTTATTTTAAATGGAATTTCTCTTTCTATCTTTGCCCAACACTTTTGGTCTGGCCAAGGAGAGTGATGTGGAATTCTTCTGTTCCTTTACAAGTATGGAGGGAAATAGAATGACAAACAAAAGTCTGGATAGTATCTAGGGAAGAAATAAACTTTCTGAAGCTGAAGCCATCCCACACCCAATAATTCATATAAACAACAACAACAAAGAATGAGCAGGCCATCACTCATTAATTTCTTTTTACAGACTAAGTTTGTCTAGTGCATATCCAAGGCCAAATTACAAAGAAAATGCAGTTCCTCATCAAAGCACACTTAGCCGACAATCTCTTTGCTATACTTCCCCCACTACCACCACCACCACCCATGGTGATATTCTCTCCCTTTTTATCTCAGGCAATTAAGATATTCATCTCTCTTCATCTTCCTTTTCTACTAGAGAAAAATGAATAACATCTTGCACACAACGATGTAAATGAATGATGAAACATGAAGTGCCATGACTTTTGAGTTTATGATAGAGCAACTACAATCTAGACATAGTCTTACATCTGGATTTGAGAAAAACTGTTTTAAAAAATTCTAGAAAAAAGGATTCCATGTACTGAAATTCTTAGTGTCAGTTCTCCAAGATGCCCACTGAGTCAAGTATCTCTTAATGGAAATTAATTTGGAGTATATGTTGGACTAAATATCTGCTGAGATACATTCCACCTCTCAAATTCTGGGATTGTGTGGACAATTACTTACTATCCTAGGGATCAAAGTAATAAGTCAACATAAAGTATCTTCAAACATAATGTATAAACATATATGCATACATGGAATTTGAAATATCAACAAGATATATTTTTGGATAGGGGACACTCCTTGGTTATTCTTGCATCATGTAACCCTATAGGCATCAGTCTTTCTACACTGAAAACTGACCAGAACTAGACATTCTTGTTTCTGGCAATTTGTTACTAAGAAGAAAAATAAAAATTTGCCCATTTGTAGAGACAAAGTTACCAGAGACTACTTTTGTTCAAAAAATAAAAAAAATAAAATTATGCTTTTTATGTTGTAACAGAGAGGATTAAGGGACAAACTTTGAAATGGAAGTTGCAGGGAAGCAGTTTTAGACTCAATGTGAGTAAAATCTCCCCCAAAACCAAAGTTTTGCTAAAGTAGAAAAAGTTGTTTTAGTTAGTAGCTTCCTCATCACTAGATATGAATAACTGAAAGTTGCATGAGCTTTTGTAGAGAATAATGTAGGACAGTGTCCTATATACATAGAGGTTGGGATAAATGACCTCTAATACCTTTTTCAACTCTAAGTTTCTGTTATTGGTCAGACTCCTTCAGCCTCCACCACCAGTAGCTCCTCTGGCACCAGCTTTCGTGCCACCTCAGGCCGGTGGCTGTGCGTGGCTCCTCCAACTGGGCAGGAGGCAGCTGAACCAGGGCAGAGGTTGGGGTGAAGGCGTTGTAGTCGTCAAATTCCATTCACCTGGAGCATCTCCATGGGGTTTTCCCACTCTGTCCATGCCCTTTATGAGAACGTCCAGTGAAACAGCTGCACCAAAGGCACAATCAAAGCCTTGTATTTAGCAGGACTTTGTCTTAGAACCACCATGGGTGTAAAGCTGGAAATAGCCTATCTTTAAATTCTATCTCTTACTTTTACCTTTTGTTGCACTTTAGAAGAATATCAAGAAACCATGAACAACTTTAGCAATGATGAATTTAATGTTCAAGAAACATACAGATTGCCTACAAGCCATATATTAAATTACAAAGACTTTGAAAACCAAATAAGAGAAGTAGAGAAAAATTGGGAAGAGAAATGAGAATGATATGAGAAAGTCATGAAAAGAGAATCAACAACCTGACTGAAGAAAACAATACCTTAAAGAACAAATTAACTCAAATGGCAAAAGATGCCCAAAAAGCCAATGAGGAGAAGAATGCCTTAAAAAGTTGAATTTGCCAATGGTGAAAGAATCTCAGAAACATTCTGAAGAAAATAATTCCTTGAAAATTAGAGTAGAGCTACTGGAAACTAATGACTTTATGAGAAACCAAGATACTATTAAACAGTTACAAACAAATGAAAAAATAAAAAGCAATGTGACATATCTCCTTGAAAAGACCACTGACCTGGAAAATAGATCCAGGAGAGACAATTTAAAAATTATTGGTCTACCTAAAAGCCATGATGAAAAAAAAGAACTTGGAAAGTATCCTTCAAGAAATTCTGAAGGAAAATTGCCCTGATTTTTTAGAATCAGACTGCAAAATAGAACTTGAAAGAATTCACCAATCACCTCTTCAAAAAGATCCCCAAAAGAAAACTCCAAGAAATATTATAGCCAGGTTCCGGGAATCCCTAGATTAAAGAGAAAATATTACAGGCTGCCAAGGAGAACAATTTGAGTACTGTGGAAACACAATTAGGATAACTCAGTATCTGGCAGCTTCTACACTGAGGGTTCAAAGTATCTGGAATATGATATTTTTGAGATCAGGGGAGCTGGGATTAAAATCATCAATCACCTTCCCAGCAAAATTGAGTGTAATGTTCCAGGGGAAATTATGGTCATTCAGTGAGGTGGAGGATTTTCAAGCATTCTTTTTTTTCCATTTCTCTTTTTTTTACAATAATTTTTTAATTTGTTTTCTTGTTTACATCATTTATTTCCATGATATTTTTGAGTTACAAATTTTCTCTCCATCTTTCCCCTACCCCAACCTCAAAACAGCAATCCCACTATAAAGCCCCTCCCCCAATTTGCTCTCTAACTTTCTGGTAGGGCAGGGAGGGTCTCCCTACCCCAGCTCCTGCACATCTTAATTCCCAGTTGCATGTATTGCAGAGCTTTACATTTTAGATTCTCTCAGTTCCTCCCCTGTCACCCACCCCCACTGGAAGGACAAGCAATTCAATACAGGCTGTGCATGTGTAATTACACAGCACATCTTCACAGTGGACATATTGTGACAGTCTGATCATACGTCCTTCCTTCCTATTCTGCCCCTCCTTGTTCTGCTCTCTATCCTGTCCCTGTCCCTTTACTGAAGTGTGTTCTTCAAGCAATCGTCCCCCAGCCCCTGCCCTCCCCTCCTTCATCCCACCTCTCATCCCCATGTCCCCCACTCTCCTATGTGACATGATATGCAGTTTAGAGTTTATGTCATTCCTTCCCCAAGCCAGATTCAATGAGAATAAATGAGAGCAAAGTTCTAACAGTTATCCCTTGCCTCTTCTATATGGGATGATTAACCCCATTTTGTCTCTCCCTATCTCCTCTCATTCTAGTCCTCTCCCACCTCAGAATTTCGCCTTTTAAAGTATCATCCCTTCATATTCAATTGATCCTATACCCTCTATATATACATATACACACATACTCAGATACGTATTCATACGCATATATAGCCTCCTATATAGACATATGTCTAAGTATATACATATATACACACATAAAAATATATACATACATACATATGTGTGTGTATAAATATATATATATGTATGTATATACATTGTTCCCTTCCACTATCTTCACGCTAATAAAAGTTTCATAAGTTACTACTATTGTTTTTCCATATTGGTATGTAAATAGTTCAACTTTGATAAGTTCCTTATGACTTCTTTACCATATTTACCTTCTCATACTTCTTGTGTTTGATTGTCAAATTTTCTGTTCAGTTCTGGTTTTTTCAGCAAGAATGCTTGAAAGTCCTCTACCTCATTGAATGACCATATTTTCACCTGGAACATTATACTCAATTTTGCTGGGTAGGTGATTCTTGGTTTTAATCCCAGCTCCCTTAATCTTCAAAATATCATATTCCAGGCCCTTCAGTCCCTCAGTTTAGAAGCTGCCAGATCCTGGGTTATCCTAATAGTGTTTCCACAATATTCAAAT
>JAQQSW010010028.1:0-13093 GCA_028646575.1 Pseudocheirus occidentalis | reverse complement strand
TTTTATGGTTATTTGAGGTGGCCGTGTGGGAGCTGCAAAATCTTGCTGTTTCTACACTGCCGTCTTGGCTTCTCCTCTCACATTTTTCTTAACAGAAAACGTTACATAAATACTTCAAAAATCATGAGAACACCATTGAAACCTCCAAACATAGATGAATTACATATTTATATGATTTATACAAAACATTCATATCTTGTATTACTAAAAAAATCTACAAACATTTACAAGAATATAATATATTGACAGAGAAGCAAAAAATGTGTGCCCCAAAGTCCCAGGGCTGAAAAGAGTGACTTACTATCATTCTGATAATTATTGAACGAGCTGTCTCAAAGAGACATGACATGTATAATGACCTTACAGATTATTGAAAAAGTTTTAACTTAGTTCCATACTCGTGACTTATTCATGTATTGTAAACATATAAAATAGACCAAAATATAACAAGAATACTAGAATATTTGATATCTACATGAGAATCTGTTTTTTCTTTAATATACACTGACACAATAATGTCAAGAACAATTAAGATGACATGTAGCATGTTCCAGGGAGGTTTTTCAGCCCATTTTCGTTCTGCTTTAAATCCATTATCATTTCTAATAAATTAAATTAAACGTGGTTTCAATATTATAGAGGAAGTTGAACCAAAACATCTTTGTAATCCTTGATGTACATGGATTACATTAAGACATATAGCTTCATCAAAAGAATTATATTAAACAGCTCCTTCATCTGGTGGTGGTTTTTTCAAATGATATCAATATGTCATTTGAACTTCTTAGGTGTAAAATTATTAACACAGTGCAAAGAAAGATGGAGAATGAATATTTAGGACTCAAAGACACAGTTTCTTAACACAAAGGTATATAGAATAAGAAAGTTTTACAAGATACTGCATATGTGCTCTTTATTTCTCCCAGCGACTCTGTGAGATAGGGTGCCAAGTTGTATACCCATTTTATAGATGAGCAAACCAAGGCTGAGAAATATTAAGGGACTTGTCCAGGGTCAAACAGCTCATAAGTTTCAGAGATAGTTTTCAATCTCAGGTTCTCATGACTCCAAGTACAGCATTTTCTTCACTACGCTTCAATCAAAGAAGGTTGAGCACAAAAATATCAAGGAAAAGAATGTGGCTAAATATTTTAGGGTAGTTGTGTCAAACTCAAATAGAAACAAGGGCCACTAATCTATACATAAGGATCCTGTGGGCCACATATTGGCATAGTATTTAACAATATTATCTATATTATCTAGCAACATTGTCTATAGTTTATTATATTTTATTTGCTTTCTTAAATACTTGCTAATTACATTTAAATATGATTCATACCACTCTTCAGGAGTGTTGTGAGTAATGTGTCCCACAGGTTACATGTTTGACACTTCTTCCTTAGGAGATTCACATATGTTGTCAAATTAGATCTGAATAGGAAGAACGCATTTTAAGTAATTAATACATACACAATGCTGGTCTTAATCTACACATAAAACAGGCCCTAACATTGTAAAACATTATAAATAATTATAAAAAAACTTAATCAAACTCTATTACATTAAGGAAATATAGAACCTACTACTCTACAGCATCTAAATCTAATCAAATCTAATCTAAATATTAACATTTCTTCATCAAAAAAGTGGAAGAAGATTTATCAATACTCTTAGAGTACATGATAAGGAGCTCAAAACATCACTGTTTTTGGATTAAGCAGATATTTCTTCACCAGGCACTAGTAAAGGCTAATAACATTTTATTTGTTGAATGTGTCTTAAAATGAATTATCGATGGAGCCTATAAAATTATTAGGATCCAAGAATGGAATCCAAAGGCTCTTTCAGGATGGCAGCTTCATGAACTTATCCAGCAATATATTGACAGTCATGCAGATTTGTTTGTGGAAATAGAGGGGCTTAGGATGACAATTCAGGGACAGATTGTTGATATCAGTCATTACAGAAAGTTTGTCCTTATTCAATCTTATTGTAGTGATTGAAGTGTATTATGCAAAGAAATGGTAGAGACAGGGAAACATGTCACTGTAGTCAAAAGCATTGTATCTATATAATACCTGGCAAAGCATGAACTGGTGACCAGAAGTGTTTTTTGAAAACTTACTTTCTTCCAAAGACCTATAAATGTTAAATGATTATGCTACACATATAGTACTCCAAATGTCCTGGAGAGCTCAAATCACCAAACTGTATGAGAACTGAAACATTATCAGAGAGTGAACTCTTGCTCACAACTATATAATGGTGTTTCATAAGAACTGAAGAACTTAAGGATTTTCAATAGATGACACCATCTCAAATAGTTAGCCAACTATAGAAAGAAATTCATCCAGTTGTGTAAGAGTATGTAGAATACTGTATAAAAATAATAAAAAGCAGGAGAGCAACGTGCTCTAGCACCATTTCTGTCTGAACTATAGAAAAATGATACAGAACAATAACAATAATTAGAGGAACTCTTTGATGGTTTAATATTTCCTCCACTTCTTGGTATGTGCCACAGAAGCTATCTCATTAACACTTCTGATGCATCCTAGAAACAATTTAAAGGGAAAAAAATCCTTCCATTCTTTGAAGAGTCTTTATGACATAGAACATAGAATGCTGGAGTTGAAAGAAGCAGTAGAAGGGTGTGTTATCTATATTTATGTCTCTTTCCATGTCTTTGTCTGTGTCTATGTCCATATCTGTGTTTATATCTGTGTTTATAGTTTTACATGTACACACATATATGTATATACACATGTGTATATAGACACCTGATAGATACTGTAATTTATGTTTTAAATACATTTATGCTGAGTCAAAGATAGTTAGATTGATCTAGATAAATATAGATCAATATGTGTGTGTATACACATATAGTACTCATACAGATCTCTATATTCTCTAAACAAAGTCAATACTATATATTTCTGCTACAGCTCCAATAAAAAAAGGTATTCTGATCTTCATATAAACTAGACAGAGTATTATGAAAATTGCAACTCAGAGGGCTAGAGGTAGGGTTTCTAGTCTGTTTTCTCCATGAAGTTGCTTATATAAATTTTATAGGTTTTGATTGGAAATACACCAAGATCAAGATCAGATGCAGACAACTCAGCATGCTGAAAACCTGGTGCCATTGCTTTTTTTCTTTATCATAAAAAGACTTTTACATCTGCAAAAACATGACAAACTCTTCAAAGCTTTTACAAGCTATTGAGTAAATAATGTGCTCTTCTACATGGGGAAAAGAGTTAGTGCGTAGGAAGCTGGAAATGTGATTTTGCAATGACACAAACTTACTTCTTCAAGGCATGTTCATTGTTGAAAAATGCTTTCTTTATAATTGTTCACATTTATGTAGCTTGAAATTTACTGAGCTTTATAAGAAATTATAACTGAGGGAAGAGGAAAGATAGCATATTGTAGATAGAATGTTGGTTGGAAAAGGAGAAACACTATTGGTTCAAAATGCCTCTGACACATTAGGTATGTGACACAGGACAAGGGAAAGTGACTTCCTGTGACCTCTCTCTTACTTTTGGGTAAGGAGTTGCAATTTTAGGAGTTTCCTACATTAAAATAAGAGATCTTTCCCCATATTTGATTTAGATTAATGTTAAGGCCATGCATAATAGCAGCACCCTGTTAGTCAGTTTTGACACTGTGATGAAATGAGGCACTCAAAAGTAATTGAACAACTAAAAAAAGGAAGATTACTTTGCCCTAATACAACAAGGATATATAACAAGGATAAAGTATCATTCAGCTTCTATACACTTGGTACCACTTGTCTCCATATGTAAACACATTTGGCCAGCAGGAAAGAATATGGTCACTTATGCGGTCTTGAGATATTCACCAAGTTGGATGGGCCCCAACTCGATATGGGTGGGACTTTATTAATTTTAGGTAACCAATAAGTTGTGTCAAGGAAGGAGGGGGCCAATGAGATCTCAGGGATGGTTCTATTGTCTCTTAGGGAAAATTAATCCCCTTTGTGGGAAAATATCCTATCACAAACCTCAGTCATAGTCACAAAGCCTTAAGGATCATTTAGCAGACCTTTCACCTTTTAAATGTTTTCAGAACTTTTACTGAAGAATCACTACTAAGGGGAATTTAAAAAAAAAGAAAAAATACTATATGCCCCTTTCCCCAAATAAAGTTACCACAAAAGAAAAGAAAGAAAAAATGTGGAAGATTACAAAAGCCAGAAATCTTAGCCTTCTTCTCTCCCCTTTGGAAGGTCCAAGTCTCCAGTCTCAATGATCTATTCCATTTGGTAGATGATGCCATATCTTTGCAATTCATAATGGGTCTCCTAGTGTAAATTAACAATGACAAATAGATAAACTGATAAATCAGATAAGCACCAGGAATGTGAGGGATGCAGCACAAATGATGACACTTCATCATGGCCAAAAATTCTTTAACATGAACCAATCATATGTAGAAAAGTGACAGAGATTAAAAGCCCTGGATCTACTATAGTTCTTCCAATACTTCCAACTACTCAGTAGTCTTTTGTTTCAGCCCATAAAACCCACACCCCCTTCTTGAGAGTAATATTAGAAGAATATGTCTGCTCCTTTAAAGTCAAGTGGGGGGTAAAGAGGTGGGGAGTAGGGGTCCTCTTTCCTCCAAGTGAGTTAAATAAGGTCTCCCCTTCCCTTTTCTTCCCCCATAAAGAGACAAGAATTAACACCAAATAAGTTACAGGATCTTTTTTTCCAAGTAAATATGCATTTATCATATTTCCATAGCAAGCATTTCACCTTCTCCCCAAACCATACCATTAGAAAATAAAGGACCGGGGCAGCTAGGTGGCACAGTGAATAGAGCACCGGCCCTGGAGTCAGGAGTACATGAGTTCAAATCCGGCCTCAGACACTTAACACACACACACACACACAAACTAGCTGTGTGACCTTGGGCAAGTCACTTAACCCCAGCTGCCCTACAAAAAGCAAAAGAAAGAAAGAAAGAAAAAAAGAAAGTAAATGACCAGACTTCCAGAAGCCAAAATGGTGGAGTAAGCAGTAAATTGCTATAACTCTCTTACATTTACCTACAATCACAAAATAACACCCCAAAATGAACCCTAGAATAACAGAACCAGTAAAAAGACAGGATGAAACAATCTTTTAGCCCAAGTAACTTTTGAAGATTGGTAGAAAATGTCTGTCTCAGTCAAGTAAAAGGGGAGGAGCACAGTCCAACACAGGAAGCATTCCTGTGAGCCCTGCCTCAGCAAACCACCAAGATATCTTGAGCCCCAGTACAGTGGAGAAGTCAAGCACCAAGACCAGGACTGCACATACTTCAGCATAGCCAGAGGAATGGCATATTCCAACCCAGAGAACTGCCAAGTGGCTTAGTATAGCCCCAGGTAAACAGACAGCCTCTAGCACTCAGGCCAATGCATACTTCACCGTAGCACTAGAGTAATGAATAAACACTTCATGAGTCTCAGCACACACCAGACATCAGCACTAGGACTCCAGTTCAGCACCAGGTAAGCTGCCAGACTCCCATGGCTTCCAGAAGTATCAGAAACTTCCCCTCCACCCCACCAGCTCAGTGTAGCAAGACATAAGGGTCCCCAATGGGCCTCAGGGCAACACGAGGGCAGCACTAGGTAAATAGCCTGATCCTGCAGCCCCTGGCACAAGAAGTCTGATACACGGTCCCTCTCACCCTGGGATTAGAGCTCAAATTTAAAAGAAAGGAAAAAGGAAAAAATGTTGAGCAAAAAAAGAATCTGATTGTAGAAAGTTACCATGGTGACAGAGAAGATCAAGACAAAAACTCAAAAGAGGAAAACAATGTCAACACACCTATAGGCAAAGCCCCAAACAAAAATGAGAAGTGGTCTCAAGCCCACAAAGAACTCTTGAAAGAGCTCAAAAGGGAGCTTAAAATCATATATAAGGTGACATGATATAATACAATATGATATAACAACAAAATGCAACATAACATAACATGACAACATGACATGACATAATATGATATGATATGATAATGTAATGTAATATAGTGCAATTAATATAATGTACCCAATCAGTTGAACATAGAAATCTATCCTACTTGACAAAAAAATGAGAGGGGAAGAGATTAAGTAAAGGTGGGGGCAGACTGAGAGAAGAAAGGGAAGACTGGGGGAGGCAGTAAACAGAAGAAAACTCTGTCAAGGAAGGAAAAGGTGAAAAAGTATAAAGGATAAACAGGAGGAAAAATAAACTGGTGGAATATAAACAGTTAGTAATCATAACATGAATGTGAATGATGAACTTTCCCATAAAATGGAAGCAGATAGAAAAGTGGATCAAAAACCAGACTCTACATTATGTTCTTGTAGTGCCAATGCAATATTTACAGTGCCCACAATCATGATAAAGACTGTGACTATAAGTATCACATGACATTTTATTTCAAAATATACCAAACTCTCCAGATAGTAGATAGAATTGAAGCATTTATTTAGACACTAGAGAATCTAATCCCCAAACCAGTACCATATCATAGTACCAAAGATATTCAGAAGCCATAATAACCCTGAGAGCCACAGCATCCTTTGGCCTTCCCACAAACAATACAAGATCAATATTTACTCATGATCCTGACTCCTTGCCTGAGCATCCTCTCTCCCCCACCATCTCACTAGCTCTGATTACCAGCTTCTGGTGGGCTCTGCTTCCCTTTCAGCAAACTTTTCCCACCACAGGCTCCATGTGACTATATTTAGCCTATTAATGGATAGAGTTTATCTTCACAGCAGGGAAGCTTCCTGTGGGCTCTGATCTACATTTTAGCAAATCCTCTCCATCATAGACTCCATGTGATTACATTCAGCCCATCAGGAAGCAAAGTTCACTTTCAAAGCAGGGGAGGTTTGCAAACTGCCCCCTAGGTCTCTTAAGAGGCAGGGAAGATCTTCAAATTCCCATTCCCATTACAGTTGTTTACAAGAAACTCACTTAAAGCAGAGAGAGATCCACAGAGTAAAGACAAGATTCTGGAACAGATTCTATTATGCTTCGGCTCAAGGGAAAAACAAAAGCAGGGATAGCAATCCTGATCTCACAGGAAGGAAAAGCAAAAAATAGACCTAATTAAAGGAGATAAGGAAGAAAACTACATTTTGCTAAAAGGTACCATAAACAATGAAGTAATATCAATATTAAACATATATACTCCAAGTGGTATAGCATTCAAATTCATAAAGGAGAAGTTGAGTTACAGGAAGATATAGACAGTAAAACTATTCTAGTGGGTGATCTAAATTGTCCCCTCTCAAAACTTGATAAGTCCAATAAAAAATAAATAAACAAGAAAAAAAACTAAGGAGATCAATAGAATATTTGAAAAGTTAGATATGACAGACCTTTTGAGAAAATTAAAAGGGAACAAAAAGGAATATACCTTACTACTCAGCAGTTATGGTACCTGCACAAAAATTGGCCTTTTATTAGGGATAAAAACATCAAAATTAAATGTAGAAAGGCAGAAATATTAAATGCATTTTTTTCAGCTCATAATGCAATAAAATTACATTCAACAAAGGGCAGTGGAAAGATAGATTATTAATTGGAAACTAAATCTAATCCTAAAGAATAAGTAGGTCAAAGAACAAATCTTAGAAACAATCAATAATTTCATTATAGAAAATGACAACAATGAGGAAATATCCCAAAATTTATGGGATGCAGCCAAAGCAGTAGTTAAAGGAAAATTTATTTCTCTAAATTCTTATGTCCACAAAATAGAGAAAGATGAATTATACATGCAACTAAAAAAATGAGAAAAAAAAACAAATTAAAAATCATTAATGGAGCACCAAATTGGAAATCCTGAAAATCGAAAGTAAGATTAATAAAATTGGAAGTAAACAACAACAAAAAACTATTGAACTAATAAATAAATCTAAGAGCTGGTTACATGAAAAACCTTTAAGATAGATAAACCAAGTATCCAATATCATAAACAGAAGTGGTGAGATCATGACCAATGAAGAAGAAATGAAAAAAAAATATTAGGAAACATTTTGCCCAACTGTATGCCAATAAATCTGACAATCTGAGTGAAATAAATGAATATCTACAAAAAATATGAGTTACCTAAATTAACAGATGAGAAAATATAATGCCTAAATAAAATCCCATCTTAGAAAAACACAGTCATTAATGAGCTCCCTAAGAAAAAAATTTCCAGGGCCAGATGGGTTCACAAGTGAATTCTACTGAATAGATAAAGAAAAACTAATTCTAATGCTATATAAACTATTTGCAAAAATAGATGAAGAAGGTGTCTTACCAAATTCATTTTATGGCACAAACATTGGTGGTACCTAAGCTAGGAAGAGCTAAAACAGAAAGAAAATTATAGACCAATTTCCTTAATGAATATTAAAGCAAAACACTTGTACAAAATGCTAGCAAGGTGATAACAGCAATATATCACAAGCATTGTATACTATGACCAGGTGGGATTTATACCAGAAATGTAGGATGGGTTTAATATTAGGAAAACAATCAACATAATTGACTGTATCAGTAACAAAATTAACAGAAATCATATGAATATGCAGAAAAAACTTTTTGACAAAATACAGCACTCATTCCTATTAAAAACACTAGAGAGCAAAAGAATAAAGGGAGAGTTCCTAAGTGAATTAGAAAAGTAAGGGATAGCCTCCCTGTCAGATCTATAGAAAAGGAATGAATTCATCACCAAACAAAAGATAAAGAGCATCATGAAATGTAAAATAGATAATTTTATTATACCCAATTAAAAGGCTTTTGCACAAACAAAACCAATGCCACCAAGATTAGAAGGAAACCAGAAAGTTGGGAAACAACCTTCACACCAAGTATCTCTGATAAAAGCCTCATTTCTCAAATATTTAGAAAACTCAGTCAAAAGTATAAGACTACAAGTCACTCCCCAATTGATGAATGATCAAAGGATGTGAGCAGGCAGTTTTCAGATAAAGAAATCAAAGCTATCTATAGGCATATGGAGAAGTGCTCTAAATCACTTTTGATTAGAGAAATGTAAATTAACACAACTCTGAAATGCCACCTTACACCTATCAGATTGGCTAATATGGCAAAAAAAAGGAAAATAATAGATCTTAGAGGGGATGTAGGAAAAGTGGGACACTAATGCACTGTTGTGAATTAATCCTACCGTTCTGGGGAGCTATTTGGAAGTATGCCCAAAGGGCAACCAAACCGGGCATAACCTTTGATCCAGCCATACTACTGCTGGGTTTGTATCCTGAAGACAACATAAAAAAGGGAAAATAACCTACATGTGCAGAAACATTTATAGCAGTCCTTTTTGTAAAGGAAAAATATTGGAAACTGAGGGGAGGGCCATCAACTGGGGAATGGCTAAGCAAGCTTAGGTATATTGAATGATTCAACTCTCCTCAGTAGCATAATAAACTAAGACAAGTACAAAGGTCTGAAGAAGGAAAATGTTATCCACATTCTGATAAAGAACTGATTGACTCTTGAATCCATATAGAAGTTTACTTTTTCCCACTTTCTTCTTTCTTTTCCATATTTTTTTCCTTTTGATCCATTTCTTCTTTCATAACTGTGACTAATATGGAAATACATTATGCATGATAGCACATGTATATCCTATATAAAATAGCCAACAATTTTAGGAAAAGGGCATGGGAGGGAGGAAGGAGGTAACAAAACAGAGAAAGGGAAAATATTTGAAAGTCAAAATCTTGTAAAAATGAATGCTAAATTTTGACTTAATGTGTAATTGGGAAAAAAATAAAATATTATTTTATTTTTAAAAGGCTGTTTACATAGTCCATATTTTAATTTTCTGCCACCTGACTTAGCTCAGTGGTCAATTAATGCTGTAATTTAAAGACTCACAAACAGTTGTAACCCATTTCATGTTGTCCTAGCCAATGTCAACTTAATGCTATATATACCATTTTGAAAATCCACCAAGCATCTTTCAACTGATTTTACAAAATGCAACTAAGTCAGCTCCATACCATGATAAGGAGAATCAGATTTACTAATAATGTCAAGCAGGCTTAACTCCCCTGTGTAAAGCCCTAATGCAATGAATGCCAAGCAAAGGCAACTTCCAAGGTTCAGATTACCAGCATAGCAAACCCCATTTATTCAGCAAATATTCATAGAACAGAGAAAGTCAAAATACAGTAAAACTCATTCATTTAGCAAGTTAAGTTCTCAATTCAATCCAGGTACTACTCCAACCCTAGACAGTACATTCAGTCAGTCAATGTCTCTTCTCAAATGGAGATCAGTTTTCAGGCTTAATCAAAGTATAGTCATTTGGTGAATCACAGAGCACAAAAAAGCCAAAGGTTTCCCACCCCTGGAATCAAAGTAATTACAATACCATCCATTAACACCACGCACTTTCTCAAAAGGGAGTAGGAGAGCAAAAAAGGCCACCCACACTTAAGCCATAACCAGGTTAAGATAACATCTCAGCATTAAAAAACCAAGGAAAGGCCCTTCTTTCATCTTCACTCTAGGCAAACCTTCAGCAATCTCAGTTCCTGGGGAGACAAGGCTCAACAAAGCCATAGCCAGTGTCCTCATCAAGTCACTTTCAGCCTGTGGAACATTCCCAGAACCCCTGAAAACATCAGCAAGGCCCTCTTCCAGGATTTCTGTGAACATAGAACAAGAAAATCCTTCTTCAGGGCTTCTGAACCAACAGACATATTCCAGGACCTCTACAACAGCAGCACTGTCCTTCCCATTAGGCAAATCTGGCAAAACAACATCAAATAGACAGAAAAAATACCAGCATCACAGCAATGCCTCCTCAGTTCTTAGCAGCTCCAGGTGGCAGTTCTCAAAATTCATGAGTAGCTCCAGTGGGCTCTCAGCAACTCAGTCTCCACAATACTGGACACTGCTCTCCCAAAAGTTCTTCTTCTGGCTTCCTCTCAGCTTGGGCCTTTCTTTCAATTCAGGGCTCCTCTCAGTTGAGCCCTCTCTCTTCATGTCAACAAGTTCAGCCCACAAGTGGGATGCACAAGCTCTGGGTTTTAACACAACCCAAAATCCAAGCCAATTCAGGGGCATCTCCAAATTCCATTACCATTACATCTATATAACACTGTATGTAAGTAATGAAGATAACTAGAATTATCACTGAGTCTTAGTGATCATATACTCCGTCACAATTGTCTTATACATGTTGAAGCTGAAAAACAATTTTTTAAAATTATATCCGCAGCACCTAGAACTGTGTCTGCCTTCTCTTTTCCAGATGTTCTATGAAAGTCCAGGTAAACAGAACAATACATTCCACATGCCTCTAGAGAGGGTTGGGAATGGGAGGTGTATTGGGAAGAGAATGAGGTGTTTTCCTTTTTCTCCCTAGGCACAGTAGCATGTGCTGATGAAAGCTGGAGACATACTGGCCAGGTGCTGGGGGAGTTAAGTTAAAAAGTAATGACTATAAAATAGTAATTTTGTTTAGTTTCATGGTGATTCTTTAATAAATAGAAAAACAACAATAATACTTCACACATATTTTGGCAAGCATGAGTAAGAAATCTATTTTCAACAAAAGTCTTTAGAAAAATAAATCTGATCTGTTATCTATACAAATGTGGAAGTATTATTATACCAAAGAGACTAAGTTTTAAATTCTGCAAGTAAGTCTTACCTTAATGAAAAGCACTCTAAATCCTCACTCTCACTAACCTCCATGTATCAAGTCAGTTGCCAAATGTTGTCATTTTGCCTTTCCAATATCTCTCACACCTGCATCCTTCTTTCTACTCACTTAGCCACCACCTTTTATCTTCATCACCTTTAACCTATACTTGAGCAAAGCTTCCTTAATAATCTCCTAATAAATGCCTACTCTCATATAAATACATTCTTCACATGACTGTCAATGTCATGTTTTTAAAAGTACAATCTAATCTAATCATGTCATAAACTCCCCTATTCAATAAACTCAAATGAATTTCTATTATCTCAAATCATATATAAAGTCCTCTGATATCTAAAGTTGTTCAAAACCTAGACCCAAACTACATATTTAAAATTCATTTCTATTTTTATTTTTTAATTAACTTTTGTTTATTTTTAGTTTACATCATTAATTTCCATGAGATTTTAAGTTACAAAATTTTTTCCTGTCTTTCCCCTACCCACCACCCCTAAACAGCAAACCCACTGTATATCCTTTCCCCCAATCTGTTCTCTCCTATATCCTCCCCCATAATCCCTCTGACTTTCCAATAGGGCAAGTTGGATCTCCCTACGCCAGTGGCTGTATATCTTATTACCCAGTTGAATGTAGATAATAATAATAATAATTTTATTAATTATCTAATATATATCTAATATAAAAAATACATATATTTTTTTAACATTGATTTTAGAACTTTAAGTTCTAGATTCTTTTCCTTCCTCCCTCATCACCCACCCCCACTGGAAAGACTAGCAGTTCAATACAAGCAATTCAAGACAAGCAATACATGTGTAGTTAGGCAGAACATTTCCACAATGGACATATTGTGAAAGACTGACTATACTTCCCTCCTTCCTATCTCGCCCCCCCCACTTGTTCTATTCTCTACTTTGTCCCTGTCCCTTTACAAAAGTGTGTGCTTATAACAACCCTCCCCCCTAACCTGCCCTCCCCTCTATCATCCCCCATCTAATCCCCTTCCCCCCTACTCTCCTGTAGAGCAAGATACCCAGTTTAGAGTGTATGCCATTCCTTCCTGTAATGCCAAGCAAAGGCAACTTCCAAGGTTCGGGTTACCAGCATAGCAAACCCCATTTATTCAGCCAACATTCACAAAACAGGGAAAATCAAAATAGAGTATAACTCATTCATTTCACAAATAAGTTCTTAATTCAGTCTGGGTACTATTCCACCCCTAGACAGTACATGCTTTTAGTCAAAGTCTCTTCTCAAATGGAGATCAGACTACTCCACCCCTAAGCAGTACATTCTTTTAGTCAGTCAGTCTCTTCTCAAAAGGAGAGAGTTCTTCTCAAATGGAGAACAGTTTCCAATCATAAACAAAGTACACTCACAA
>JAQQSW010010027.1:0-13094 GCA_028646575.1 Pseudocheirus occidentalis | reverse complement strand
GCAAAAATAAATAAATGAAAATAAATACAAAATAACTAAAAAAAAAAAAGAATATCTATTACTAAAACGAAACCTTACATCCTCCCTTTTTATTAGCATTTGGTGAACAACAGAAAAGGAAAACACCATGCACTAACAATCAAAATCACTCTTCAAGGGGATTTTAATTGCTTTTTTTGGGGGGGGGAAGTAGTTTGAGAGAATTGTTTGGGTTTTTGCTGAGAAGAATGTATTATGTCAAAAGAAACTTCATCAATAAGTAATAATAAAATCCTGGTGAAATAGAATCTTTTCCTCCTCTGCCACCTTTCTTCTTCTGTGAAAAGAGGAGATAGTTTTCAAAAAACCTTTATTGCTCTCAGTAAACTTATTTTAATTGTAAAACAATCACCCACATTTTTTTTTACCATAACTGTACATTAATTCAGTACTTGAGGGGACGTCCTGTCTGCTAGGTAGCAGATACGTCTGTTTCTAAAACCCCATGCCTTGTCCTGCTCATCATAAAACTTATTTTTGTGAGCTATAAACCCTAATCTGTCCACTCAAGGAGAACCAGGAGGCTTCCCATGTGGCGCCTGGGGCAGATGGCTGTTATCATCAATTCTGAAATGTCCTTCAATGCCTTAGAGTATGCTTAACAAAGGAAAGTAGGAGAATGGGCAGAAAACTGGCATTAATATTTAGCTTTGAATTTTTTTTGATGCGAAGGCAGCACAAATAGGAGCTTGGAAAAGATTAGTAGGCCAGTCCTCTAAGGTCAGTATATAGGGAAGTTCCAAACAGGACTCGGTACTCTCCGAATCTGGAGATAAGATCAGAAAATTTATTTTGGAAAGTGAAAAATAAAACCAGATATATGACATTAGTCAACTATGTAAGTAAAAGAGATGGTTTATAAAAAGATTTTTTTATATAATGAGAGTGCCTCCCAGGTGTAGTCAGATTCATAGGTTGTTTGAGATGAAAGGGATTCTACCAGTTATCTAGTTCAATCCCATTTTACAGATGAGGAACCCAAAGCCAGGAGAGGTCACTGGATTTGCATTAAAAAAGTCTGGGCCCAAAATCTGGCTCTGCCATTTGTCATCTGTGAACCTTGCAAAAGTCACAACCTCTGTGGGTTTCAGTTTCCTCACTTGTAAAATAAAGAGACTAGATTAGATTGAACTCTAAGATCCCTTGTTGCTCTAAACCTAGTCGCAGCATGATGTAGTGGATTAAGTTCTGGAGCCCTGAAGTCAGAAAATCCTGGGTTCAGGGCAGACATATTTACTATGTGACCCTGGGTAAGTCACTTGATATCTCAGGGTCCCAGACAACTCGCTAAGACTAAAAATTGTAAAATATATAAGACTACTAGTTGTTCATCATATCTGTAGGTGACACAAGAGCTCATAGGGACTAAAGGGACTAAAGAGCTCATAGCTAAAAGGAAGACAGTCAGGATCCAAAAGGACCTTCAAAGGCTAGAACTTTGAGTGTAATTTAAAAAGATAAAACTTAACGTGAGTACATATACATACTTACACGCATAAACTATGTATGTGCATATATACATATGTTCACATACAAAGTATTATGCCTGGGTAAAAATATCATGGAAGAGACATGCTTAGACACAGATATCAGTTGCTCTGAAAAAGATACGGGGGTTTTATTGGACTTCAAACTCAATAGGAGCCAACAGTATTCTGTGGAAGCCAAAAACCTAACTTGACCTTGGGGTTGTGGGGTATAGTGTCCAAGAATGAGGTGAGAGTTCCACGCTCATCTGGAGTGTTGTGCACAGTTCTATGAGCTATGGCAGGACAGAGGGTTCTGAAGAGAGCAACCAAATGGCAAAGGGGCTCAAGACTATGAAATATGAGAACAGGCTGAAGGAATCAGGTACATTCAGACTGAAAAAAGAGAAGATTCATGGGGGATGTGATAGACGTCAGGTGGAAGAAGGATTAGACTTGTTCTGTTTGACCTCAAAAGGCAGAAGAGGAGCAATAGGTAAAATTTGCAAATAGACAAACTTAAGCTTGTTGTCAGGTAAAAAACAAAACAACACAAAACAATTTCCTAATAATTCAAGCTGCCCAAAAGTGGTAAGCTCCCTGGATGGGAGGCTGGATGACCACTAGTCAGATGGAGATTTCTTTGGTATATAGGATGGGATAGGTGGCCATAGATATCCCTTCTAACTTTCAAATTCTTTGGTTCTGTGAACAGCTGGCTACCTGCACTGGTAGAGGGAGTTTCTTCAATGCAAATTCCCTGTACCAATAACATCAGAACAGTAACAATAACAACAACAAATTTAAAAAAAACACCCAAAATATCTAGACCATGTGATTTATTCAAAGTCGCACAGTGAGTTATTATGCATGAATTAGAATTCAAACCCAGGTCTTAAGATGACCAAGGTGCCTTGAAATCTCCTGAAATTTCAATATGTAAAATTTATCTAAATGTAAAATAAGCTGTAGTCAAATTAGCTGCAATAGGTTAATTATAGAACAATGTCAAATGATGGAAGAGGAGTGGGATCGGGGTTTGCATGGAATCTAGAAAAGAAGAGCCACAGAGTAAGAATTCATTAGTGAGTCCCCAAATGGGTCCAGGGAATAGGGACTATCTGGTAGACCATAAAAACTGGTACCAAAGGGGGTGTTTTTAAAATTTATTTTATTGACTTGTTTGTTTACTTTTAGGTTACAAGATTCAGTTCCAAAGTCACTTAAGTTTCAGATTTTTCTCCCCTTCCTCCCCACCCCCAACCAAAGGGGGTGTTTTTCAAAAGGGTAAAGGGAGTAAAGATAATCATAAAGGATTGACCGAAGCCTGGGTGAAATATCCCCTCAAAACCATCTAATAATGATGATGATGATAACTAACATTTATATAATGCAAGCACCTTATCATTATAATTATATAATAATTATGTTATATATTAAATATATTTATTTATGATACTATATGTAATATATTATATTTTATATTATGTGTAATATTGAATTATATGTTATATTATAATGGATAGTTATATATAATATAAATATATTTATATATAAAATATATTAAATTATATATTATAATTATAATTATTATCTCATTTGATCCCCACAACAGCCCTGAGAGGCAGGCAATATTATTAATCTCATTTTACAGATGAGGAAGCTGAGCAAACAGAAATTAAATGAGTTGCCCAGCACCATACAATTAGGAAGTATCTGAGGATGGATTTGAACTCAGAAATTCTGCACCCCCTAGCTGATTCCTCCCATTCCCTGATCCCATGTCTATACCAAGTAATCTATTGACAACAAATTTGGTTTTCAACATACTTTGACACTAGGAATGAAGTTCTTTATAGTAAATGAAGGAATTATCATCCTAGTTTTTTGGGATCACAAATGGACATCTGGAAAGAACCTCAGAGGCCATCGAGTCCAACCCCCTTGGTTTTACAGATATTAACAATAACATTAATAATGATAATAATAACAATAACTGACATTTCTAGAGGCTTGCAGAGCACTTTTATACCCAAGGAGGCTAAATGGCCTAAGTTTCAGAAGTAGGATTTGAACCCAGGTGCTCTGATTCTAAAGCCTAATTTTTGGTCTTTCCTTTTATTTCTGGTGACTCTAGTGAGTCTAAGTACCAAAGAGGTTAATCAGAAATCGCAGAACTGAGAAAATCCAGTTTCTGATTCTGCAGAGATAAGGAATAAGACAAGCAGATAACTGGAATTTTGGACTTGGAAGTGATTCCCAATTTTGGCCTCCTTATAGCCAGTCATAGTCATAGATATAAGCATGACATAACCAACCTGGATTTTCTGAGACCATCCCAATTTCACGAAAACTGGACCTTTTTAAAAACCCAACGTCAATATCCAGAGTAAATTATTTTTTTTACTTAATTGGCTAAGCATCTTAGCACAGTTTTAACATCCCTATGGGTAAAATTTAATACACATCAAAAGACATTTATTAAGCCCTTAGCGTTCTGTTAGGTGTTAGAGACATGAAAATAAAAATAAAATACTCTCTTCCCTTGAGGTGCTTATATTTTGCTCAATGAGCTTTCTCAGTGACAATTAGATGAGTTACAGTTGCATTCTCCTCATTGTAGAGAGGAGAAAACAGACCTAAGGAGGTGAGGTCAGTTACCCAAGGTCGTAAAGGCCGCCAGCAAATAAGCTAGGATTTGAACCCAATTCCTCTGACTACATTTCAAGAGCTCTTCCCACTATCTCACACTGATTTTTCTCAAGCTCATAAGAAAGTAAGCTGCAGAGTTGGAATGAAAACTCAAGACTTCTGACTCAAAATTCAGTGAGATGGTTATCAATTTTCAGTTTTGTGAAAGCATTTGCATTGCAAACAGATCCACCTGCTGTTAGAGAATAAGAATACTAAATGACACCTTGCCCTTCTGGCAGGAAAAGTAAGCCATTCATTCTTTGAGGTAAAAGGAAGACACTTCCCAAGGTCTACTTTATTCTGTTCTTAGTGGCAAGGTTCTTTATAACCAGCCTATGCTAAGTGGTCCAATCAATGTCTTGGAGCAGAGATCCTGTGCCCACTGCATGTGGAGAAATGACATCTTTAGCTCTGCTCCCCAGTCTGAAATTCCTTTTCTTTTGCATTTCAGGTCTGTGAAATAAACACCCTTCCAAATGTAAGCCTTCTTTTCTGCCCATGTTGAATCCTAGGTCACAGACCACAGGGCTATTAGACCTGTAAATAGATTTTAGAGACTGTCTAATCTAATGCTTTAATTTGACAGATGAGGACACTGAGGACTGGAGAGAGAAAATGATTTCCCCAGGATCACATGATGAATATAACCTAGAAGTGAACTGAGATCTCATGGCCCCAAGGCTCAAAGAACAGAGATACACTGAGCTCATATTTTTCACTTTCTGGGGTTCTGAGTAGTCTGAGGAACTCAAATCCAAAGGGAAAATAGAAAAAAAAAAACCCAATAAACACAAGCCTCAAGATACATTCAGGCTTTACAACTTGGAGTTATCAGTTTCCTCTTTCTAATGTCATAAGACTTCTACAGTAATATTAATCATAACAACTCGCATTTTTATAGCTTCAAAGTTTGCAAAACATTCAAAGGTGCCCATATTTTACTTGATCATCTCAACTCAACATATCTCATTTGAACCTCACAACATCTCTGAGATACGTGCTATTATTATTATCATGATCATCATCTCCATTTTCCAGATGAGAAGACTGAGACTTGGGGAGGTTAAAAGATATGTTCAGAGTTATCCTGCTAGTAAGCATCTGAAGCAGGTACTTGAACTTATGTCTTTCTGAATCCAGGATGATTTGATGTTGTGTTTTTCTCAGGAAGCCTAAAATGTCAAGAAGGGGCAATTTAGGAGCAATCTTTCCTAGGACGTAAGGGAATAAACCAGATAATCACTGGAGGGGATTTTCAACCCTACAAGCTCATGTCTGAGACATCAGAATTGTGAAGCTGTATCCCCAAATTTAATTTACATGTCTATAGTAAGGCTGCATTTGTCCCTGAACACATTTATATTAAGTCATTACAATAGGTCACATGTTTAGAGAACTCTTTCCTCATAATACCCTTTTGAGGTATGAAGCATTTAGAAATATTATCGCCACTTTACAGGGGAGGAAACTGAGGCTCAGGGCGATTTAATGACTTGCCTGTGGTCACATAGCACCATTGTTACAGTCATCAAAAACCGATCCTTAAGCACTTACCCTGCCTATGGGTACTTACATGCTATGTTTTCTAACTAGACTGTAAGTTCCCTGAGGACAGGGAACACATCATTTACTTCTTTATGTAATCACGTCCAGGCAAACAGTAAGTATTCTGTCAACGTCACTGACTGTTTACACAAGGCACTTGAACTAAAGTTGCAGAAAGGCTACGCCAGGTGAATAAGCAGGGAAAACATACCAAAGTTCATCTGAGGGTCTGTCAGAAGCAAACTGGAAACAATTATTTCTTCATTTTACACATAAGTACTCTACGTGAAAATGAGGATAATAAGCCTAAAAATTAAACATCACCAATTTCCTTTGTTTTCAGCTTATAACTTTCCACTGAAATCATGCATATATGAGACTCAACCTTTCGTTAGTAGCTCCTTGGTTCATATTCCTCTTTGTAGTTCATGAAGAACTGTGTGTTATTTCATTTGATCTCCCCAACAACCTATTGAGGTGGGCATGACAGATAATAAAAACAATAGTCCATATTTACACAGCCCTTTCAGTTTTTCAAAATGCTATCCTTATAACAACCCCCTGAGCAAGGGTGGTACAAACATAATATTCTCATTTTATAGATGAGAAGACTGAGGCTTGGTGAAGGGACTTGCCCAAGGTCACATAGCTAGACAGTATGTGCTAGAAGTGGAATCTGTACCCAAGTCTCCTGCCTTCAAGTCCAGTACACTTATTTCATTAGCCCAATTCACAGGTGAGAAAACTGAGACTACAAGGAATAAACCAAAGTGTCCAAAATTACTTGGTTCTTCTGACTACCAAAACAAGGTTCTTTCTGCTATGCCATGCTGTTTCTTTGGTTCTAGGTTTCAGTTAAGAAAATACCTGGTTGTTCTTAAACGGTTAACATGGCCACACAGTTCATAAGGTGAATGGGAAGGAAAATGCACAAAGCTTCCTAAAACTTATTCCTAGTTCCCCCAAATGTTAAAAAAAAAGTCTAAGTTATATAGCAGACCTGGAGCCCACATTCTCTCAATAAATTACATCATGTCAATAAACACTCTTCCATTGCAAAGGAATTAATGAAACACATCCAAGTCATGTCCCAAGGAAAAAGGGGACATTTATTTTAAAATAACAAATAAAAAGCTAGCAACCTCCCTCAGCACCCCTAAATGGAAAGCTTGGTGGGGTTAGGGGTGGTGGTGTGTGTGTGTGTGTGTGTGTGTGTGTGTGTCAATTGTTGGAGAGGTGAAATATTTCTTTGGGAGCTTGACATCACATCCTTCAAGGTGACCCTCACTTTATTTCACAGGCTGCTTTTGTAAGCAGACAAATATAAACAAATCCCGCAAGGATAATGTTTGTAAATATCACATTTAAAAAAAATCTTACCACTCTGGCTTTTCCCATGGAATCAGTGCCTATCCATGCCCTCCCCTACTTAAAGAATTCTGCCCAAGCTGGCAGGATATATCCCCCCTTCAGACACAGCTGCCCCTGCGCACACACATACACAGACACACACACTCACAGAAGGAATCCAAGACACTCGCGTGGCTTGGGTTGAAGATTTCCAGCAGGCAGCTTGCCGAGTTTACATTAATTCTTCTGTTTCATTCCTGAGATTTCCTGAGCTGCAGCATGTGGGGTGCATCCTAAAGGGAGATCTTTGCTCTCAGCCCCCCTCAGGAGCTGCTTGGGACTGTCAGTCCCGAGAACGTGGATCACTCACAGGGGGAGGGGGAGTCACACGGCCGCTTCCCGACATCTCAGCTGGCAGAAAGGATAACTACCTATCTGAACCAACCCGGCTCTAGAAAATTGTTGGGCTCAGCCAGGACCCAAAGAGCAAGAGTGAAGAAAGAGGGGTTGTGGGATTGAATCCCTGCTCATTTGACTGTAAACATTCACGTGTACTACTCTGTCACAGACATCCTACCCCACTGTAAGGCATGGTCTCTCCTCCCTCCCCCCGCCATCCCCTACTTGCCCCCATCCACCCTCCTCCCCTTGCTCACTAAAAGTCTTCTTTGTGGCTTCTCCTCTTCCCCAGTAGGAAGTCAACTAGCATAATAATGAACCCCCGATGAGAACAACAGGGCTTTTGAATCTTTGGGTTTCTCAGCGTCTTCTGCAGGAGCCTAGCAGCTGCAAAAGCTGCCTTTATCATCTCCCTGCATCTGGCAGCATTCTGCTGAACACATCCATTGAGCCCTCCCCCAAGAGGAAGAAATTCCCACCATGCTGCTCGTTGTATCCCAGCCTGCCCAGGGTTTGATTAATCGAGGCTCCCCAGCCTCATCTGCACCCATCCATCACTGGCTGAAGGGCCTTATCAACTCCTACCCACACTGGGATGCCTAAGAAAGGGAAGAGGGATGCCATGTAACTGGATGGGGGGAGGTGTTGGGGGCTGCTTAAGGTTGGGCGGGGGCAGAGGGACAGAGGTAGAATAAGAGCTTTTTGCTGTATTTCTGGTGCTGAGAAACACTGCAGGACTTGGGTGCCTCTAATCAGTTGCCATGACAACTGCCTGGGGATGGAGGAGCAAGTACTAGAGGAAACAGCAATGGGGAAGCTGTGCAGCCTGAGCCATTTTGGCCTGAAATCACTGTGACAGTGCTTCAGCAGAGCTATTACATGGTTGCTGTGGCAACCAATGGGAGAAAATCACAGAGGAAATCTATAATTATTACAAGTCAGATACTGACTTACCCAGTGCAGCAATCAGCACATTAGAGCGATCCAATCTGAACTCCGAGGAGAAAGTCTCCTTTTCTGGGGAATGAAGCACCCAGAGAAAAGGGGCTTCTGCACCAGCCAGATCTGTTTACCTCACAGGGCCCAATGACCACTAGGAAGGCTCAGGCTAGAGCAGCAGATGTAATCGTTTAAAAAAAGAGGAAGGGGACGTCCTTTAATCCCTATCTGGTGAGCAGACTTCATCGGTTTACTGCCCATCTTGCCCACATCATGCAAAGCCTTCTATTGTTGTTCATTTGTTTTTGTGGTCTTAACCTTTCATGACTGGTCTGTGAGGTCCCTTCCAGCTCCAAATCCATGATCCTTGGCTATGGCTGGTTGTGGGGGACTTCATCTTCATTAAAGCAGAACAGCAGAGGTTAAATGGCTTGTCCATGGTCACACATCTAAGTGTATGTATGTATACAAATATATATTACATATGTATCTATACACACACATATACACACAAACATACATATACCTATACACATGTATACCCAGATATATGTATACATGTCTATGTATACACACATATATGTATACATATACATCTCAGAGTCCTCACATAAAAGTTAGCTTTCTGTCCACCAATGCCAGGTTGTATTATGTGATTACAGATCCGTAAATATAAATGTGTAGTCTGTCTTCCCAAAGACTTCCCCAAAACTTTGTGAAGTCAAGGAATTATGTGTCTTCTATCTCTTTGAATTCCCAACAAACAGTCCTTTGCCTTGAAATGAAAAGGCCTTTTTGAAATGTTCCAGTTCTTTGCTATGACAAAAGTGCTGCTCTAAATACTTTTGTTCATAAGGGTCCTTTCTTTTTTTCCTTGATCTCTTGGGGGAAATGTGACTGGTAGTGGTATCACTGGGTCAAAGGGTATTCACAGATTAGTGACTTTTAGAGTATGGTTATGAATTTCTAATGAATGAATTTGCTTTTGGGCACACTTGATGCTTCATCTTCTGTCTCTGTGCTTTTTATTGTCAGTTCTTCATACCTGGAGTATGTTTCCTCCTCGGCTCATTCTCTTGGACTGCTCAGTTAAAACTCAAGTCTCAGCTTCAATACCACTTTCTACACAAGGCTTTTGCTGATTCCTTCAGAAATCATTCTTCCATCCCGTCCAAAACCACTTTGTATTAATTTTGTTTATAGAATGAGATAGAAGAGAATCATACAGAACCCAGAAGCCATCTAATTCCTATAACCTGCCTAATGCCATACAAGAAACAAACCTCAGAGATGGTGCTTGAGCTCAGGTCATCTGACACTAAGGACAACACTTTTTCCATATTGTTCTGCCCCTCCCCCCCCATTAGAATGTGAGTTCCTTAAGGAAATGAATTTCTTTGACTTTTGTTTTAGTATCCCCAAAGCTCAGCACAGTGCCTGAGACTGCCTGATTAATTGGTAGTTAGTAGGGAAAATAAAGACACAATTCAAGGATGTTATATCTTATTACTTCCCTGTGAAAAATCACCTTCTTAGCAATTCTATAAGACTCATGATAGGGGAAGCTAGGTGGTGTGGTGAGTAGAGCACCAGTCCTAGAGTCAGGAGGACCTGAGTTCAAATTCAGCCTCAGACACTTGACCCACTTACTAGCCATGTGACTTTGGGTAAGTCACTTAACTTCAATTGCCCTCCAAAAAAACAACAACACAACAACAAAAAGCTGTAAGACTCATTATGGAAAATGCTATCTCCAACCAGGAAAAGAAGTACGAGTCTGAATGTAGATCAAAGTAGATTAAACTATTTTCACTTTATTTTTTCTGTGTTTTGTTTTTCTTTTGGTCTGTTTCTTCTTTCATAACATGACTAATGTGGAAATATGTTTTACATGATTGAACATATATAGCCTGTATCAAATTTCTTACCTTGTCAGGGAAGAGGAAGGGGAGAGAGGAAGAAAATTTGGAACTCAAAATTTTATTTTAAAAAATGAATATTAAAAATTGTCTTTATATGTAACTGGAAAAATACTATTTAAGAGAAAAAAAAAGAAAATCACTTTCTTGGGCCTTTAACTATACAGAAGACATGGAGCTTGTTATATTACACAAAAACTTGCCAATTACTGGATGTCTGAAAAAAACAGGTGTACCCAAGAGCACGGCAAATTGCCATGATTTGGGAGTTCATATATATGTATATTTGGACATATTATCCAGGTATACATTTCAGAAAGCATAATGTACTTTGCAAAGCATCATGCCAGAGAATCTGAGATGAATGCAATGCTAACTCCTAAGGCTAAATAAAGCCAAAATGTCAAAATGGTAAATGTCACATGGACCTGGGAGAGATGGAAATGGAACACATTAGCATCAAAAGAATGCTGGGCAAGCAAACAGTGCATTTGGCAACACCCTGTGTGCACCACTTAAACCAACAATTTGCAAAAAAAAAAAAAAAGGCAAAGAGTTGACCCAATAGAACAAGAAAACATCTGAATTTTTCTGTTGTTTGGAAGAATGATAGGATATATCACAGAATGACTTTTTTAGAGTTGAGATGAATCTTAAATATCTATGGCTCAAGCCTTCCTTTTGCAGGCATGAAAAGTAAGGCCTAGAACAGGAGAACTTGCCCAAAAGTCACACAACTAGGCAGTGGGAGGGTCAGAACTAGAACCCAGGCTTCCTGACTCTTGGTCTAGAGCTCTTTTCACTAATTGGGAGGAAAAAGGATTTAAAAATGTGTCTACCAGGCTCTTTGAAGATTAATCTGTCACTCCACAGAACATTAAAAATCTCAAGGCAAAGCAAAATTAAAAGCAAGTTGCAAACACACAACTGAGATAAACCTGAATGTTCAGATCTGGTTTAGACAAAAGATGCAACATTTAGGAAGTGCTTACTATGTATCAGCATTACTGTGCAAGTACTGGGGATTTAAGGACAAACAAGCACTTCAATCCTGCCCTCAGGAAGCTTATATTCTTTTTTTTTTCTTTTTTTTTGGAGGGCAATTGGGGTTAAGTGACTTGCCCAATGCCACACGGATAGTTTTTATGTTAAGTATCTGAGGTCACATTTGAACTCAGGTCCTCTTGACTCCAGGGCCAGTGCTCTATCCACTGCACCACCTAGCTGCCCCCAGGAAGCTTACATTCTAATGGGGAAGATAATACATTAAGGTGAGCTGGAAAGGTGGTGTGTGTGTGTGCATGTGTGTGTGTGTGTGTGTGTGTGTGTGTGTGTGTGTGTGTGTGTGTAATTGCATGGTGAGGAGATGCCCCAAAGTGCCATGGAGGCCCATTTCTGTGAAAGATAAAGCTAAAATTCACCTCTGGGGTGAGGGAGGAAAAGGGATAGGGAGAAGGGTCTAAGATTCTGGTGGAAGGAGACAAGGATGATGGTCACAGGTAGGTAGCATGGTGAGACAGCAAGGAAAGATCATGTATGAATGCTCTTAAGCATTTTCCAGGCACTAAGAGTTAGTCTTTATTTCTCTAAACTTCAGAGGGATGATTTGACATATATTACTTAATTTTTAAAAATCTCTTTATTAGTCTCTTTTAAACCAGTTCAGAATTTCTTGCCAATTGTCAGCCTCTAGAATTGTAATTAACTGGACAGTTGTTTCTGTCATTGATTTTTCTTTTTCTTTTTGGAGGGGGGATAGTAGGGCAATTGGGGTTAAGTGACTTGCCCAAGGTCACAAAGCTAGTTTTGTTTTAAGTGTCTGAGGCTGGATTTGAACTCAGGTCCTCCTGACTCCAGGGCTGGTGCTTTATTTGCTGTGCCACCTAGCTGCCCTGTCACTGATTTTTCTCTTTCATCTCACCTTCTGGAGCAAGAATCAGAAAAGGAACATTCCTACACATTTGATTTTTTTTTACATGGAATAAGTGATTTTATATTTCAACATAATCATGTTAAGGAAAAACATAAAAAAAACTTTCTTTTGCTCCCTCCTCCCCCATAAATATTAAGGCATCAACTGTTCCCTATTAGGAAGAGTCAGGAAGACCTGAATTCAAGTCTCACCTCTGCTATACCGTTCTATTGTGACCCTAGACAAGTCACTTAATCTCTTAGTACCTTAAGCAGCTATATGTTGCTATACTTGAATCTGTAAATGGAGTTTCTTCATCAGGGAGATTCCCAGGGATATGAAAACACAGTTTTTATTCCTTTTCCCTATTACCTGGCAAAGAGTACATCTTAAAGAATGCCTGTTGATTGACTAATATATTCATTCACTTGTGTCCATTTCAGACACTTGATCTTGGAACTGGCCTTGGAACTGACCTGTAACTGGGAGATCAGAGCCAGAAAGAGCAAGAATTGAGGATTACTGAAGAGAGGGGTTATAGACAGACTTGGAATAGGGAAAACTACTATAAATTGCTTCTTTAGAGACCCAAGGGGCCTTGGAGGTGACAATTGAATAAAATGAGCCAGAGGAGAGAAGAGTGACAAGGGATTCTCCAAATGAACCAAACCAAATTCCAGAACCAAGAAGAATTCTTGGACCAAGGAGGAGATAAAAATGAATAAGTATTGAGAGACAGAGCCATGATGTGGCTGAACAAATCTCAACCTCACTACTTGTACTGAGTCCTGCGGATTGTCCAGGGTTGAATCTCTAACCTCTTTTTTTGTG
>JAQQSW010010026.1:0-13094 GCA_028646575.1 Pseudocheirus occidentalis | reverse complement strand
TCTGACTCATTATATTTTTTGTTTACCATACAGAAATACATATATCTATAATCACATATCAACTTTTGCTTAACTTGCATCAACTCAATTTCTTCAGCTGAGGCAATTACATCATTTCTGAGCTGAGTTATTGCTTTATAAAAATTCTTATTGATTTCTGATTGTAACAGAAATCCTTGTGAAACATTGGCAGACAATTCATGCAAAAACTGAGCTTGCACTATCTGATTTTGTACAGTGCCAACAAAAGTAGACATAGCAACACTGTTCACAATAGTAGAAATTAAAGTAGTTTTCCCAACAACAATACAAGAAATACAGCAATTATCCCAACAATAATACAAGAAATATACCTCTTTTTTATTAGAACCCAATTGGTGATTGATTTGAATAATAGAATGATCAGCAGAAAAGTAAAACCAATTTTCACTCTCCACAGGAAGCATAATTATACCAGGTCGTATTATAACAAATATCAATTGTCCCAAAAAAGTATTATCATGACATTCAGAAACCTTACGATTAATACAGGTTACATTATAATGCTTATCAACCCTAGTGGTTTTTACATTGCTGTGGTTTCCCCACATGAATGCATAAGCTTGCACAAAGGTGTGGTCAGTTTTGCTTAAGAATGTTCCATTAGGAGCAAAAGCAGAAAAGACTGTTGCTATTGGGGAAGTGTCCAAACCAATTTGTTTAGGATACCCTCCATTTCTCTCTTTAAAGTTCATATCATTGTGCCAGGAAACATAGTTTTGCTGATCCACCTGATGGCAAGCAGATACATCAGTCCTACAGTTCAAAAATGTAAGATCCGCTTGCCCTCTTTTTGGCTCTGGCTCTTTCTCCTCAGCTGTAGGGCTCGCCTGGCTCTCATCCTGGGGGTGTGCCGAGTTCGTGGTCTCTGCATTTGTTGACACAGGCCCTGTTCTCCTTTCTGGTATCCAAACTTCCTTCTTATCATCTGTGGAAACACAAAAAAAAAACCTCGGCCACGCACAGAGTGCAGACCTTACCATTGTCCCTTAACATTTTTCCACATCACCCATTCAGTAGCTGCAGTTGCCTGGGGCTGTGACCTTTTAGAATTGCCAATTGTATGGTCAGTAATGACAACCCCAGAATTCATCTCAGGGTTCCCAGGTACCAGGTTCCTCCTTTGTTTTTGAAGAGCAGTTTTAAGGATGCAGTTTTTTCTTTCAGAAATAGCTTGACCAGTGGAGTTATAAGGCATGGTGAATACCCCATTGAAGACAGAATATACATGTATATAATTCAGAGGCCAACTGGGGTTAAGTGTCTTGCCCAAACTCACAAGGCTAGGTCTGAGGTCACATTTGAACTCAAGTCCTCCTGACTTTAATTATTAAAAAAAAGCTTTGGGAGGATCCTTAAGTAATTAATTCCAAACCAATAAGTTGCTTCTAATAAAACATTAAAATACCATAAAACACTGTTTAAACAGATACTATTTTCACAACAGTAACAAATTTTGAATAAAGTTGACTTTTTCATTAATACAAAATTATTCCACAATTTACCTCCCTTTAAGAAATTTGCACTGAAACTCTTTTCCTTACATAGAAGACATTTCTTATCTAGTTTCACTGATTAATAGAATAACAGCTAGGTCCCTCAATCAGTTGTTCCAGTACTCAGTGATTCTAACCACAAACCAATTACCAGAAATTAGATCACTTTAAAGGGCCTGTTTCAAGACTGACTCAGGAAGACTAAGTGAGGGACTTCATAGTCTGAAGTACTTTCTGCCCCTCCTTGCCTCCTTCCTGGCAGAGAAATTGCTTACTTAATCAAGATAAAGACTCTTTAGGCAAACTGCCAGAAATTAAAGTAAGTTTGAATCATTTTACAAATTTTAAATTTCTTAATGCCCCTTTTCTGGGATCAATGATCGATAAGGTTTCTAGGGGTCACTTAGATGAGGTCAGACTCCAGTAGTGAGTGGTTAAGGGTGGGAAGTTCCTGGAGGCTACTGGAGACCATAGACAATGGTAGGCCAGGCCTGTTCAAGGGTGGGAACAGGAGCATCAAGGCTCGGAAACTATTGGAACAAAGGAGGGCTAAAGACTTGGGCAGAGTCACCACTTTAAGGCCCATGACCTCAGGCAAATGTCTTCCCTGAGGAGGTCCAAATATTGGGGTCTGATTCTCCTGGTCCCTTTATCTACTAATCTGTTTGTTCCCCATCATCTTATAACAAAATATCTTGTAAGATATTTCTTAATACAAATATTTCCCTTTTTTCAAAAGCAGTTTATCCTAGTATCATTAACTGTTACACAGTTTATAAATTCTCTGGGCAAAAAATCTTTCCCACCTAATTGACAAAATTTAGATTTCACTGGCCTTTTCTTCACCTAATTACCAATAATTACTTCCCACAAATACATTTCTTAAATGATAGCTGAAACTTCCTTTTAAACAAAGAAAAATTTGAAAGTTTATGATTTCTTATAGTATTTCAAAATATGATAACACAACTATTTACCAACAGCACAATAATTATGTTCTCACATTTAAACTTTTAAATCCAAAACCCATTTAGTTACCAATCCAGTGACCTTAATTCAGCTGGATGTATTTTTCAAATTGAGCCATATCCCTCTATATATTTGTACATAGATATATTTTTGTTTTGTTTTGCTCAATTAGAGTTCTACAAAAACACATTTCCAATTCACCTTGCACAGAGGATCATCCATAACTACAGGTAAAGGTTTATACACCTGATTTTCTGAATAGCAGAAGTAACTTGACATATTACATTTTACACAATTTTCCTCCATCTTTTAGCTTCGACCCAATTTAGATTAAAACTGAAACCATTCCTGACTCACAATGGTCACTTTTTATAACATATAAGGATTTTTACAATTTAGATACCATTAATTGCATTTCCAAAATTAGTAGAGGCTTTAATCTACTCAGGTGGGGGAGGATAATTCCCTACCATTCCTAAACCTTTTCTCTCTCATCGGATTAAATGAATTTTACACATTTCCCAAATTACATTTATTTCAGAAATTTCTATTCCTTTATTTAATTATTCCCATAAAAGAATGTTACATTCCAGGGATTTACCAATTTGCCCAGTTATTTGGAGAGTGGAATGACTAGACATGCAGATTGACAACAGCAAAACTTCACATGTGCATTATGCTCACATATCTTTCACTTCCACTTATTTTGATTACAGAACTTTGCCAAAAAAGGAAAGCAAGGACTTGGATTAGATAGAATTTGTTTTCCAACCATGCATCATCAATTTCACCTCATAGCCAGATTCAGGAATAGTAAGGTGTGAAATATTTCTTTCCAAAGGAACACAATACAATGGGTAAACCGAGTCAAGGTCCCATCCTAACCTGATGCTAGGATTGTCCTCTCAGTTTTTCCCAACACAGTTACCTGTAAGAGTCACATTCCCTGAGTACCTTGTGGCATTTCTTTTCTAAGGTAAATTATTGACTACTGACTATTGATGTATTTTAATGATCCATCAGACAACTTTCAAAACAGAATTCGTTATAGTCCCAAGAGCTTTTACTTCAGATGGCAAATTTCACTAATCAAGAATTTTACAAGGACCCACATATCAAATTTAAACTTGTCCTCATGTAAAAACCAATCATTAGAGATGATTATTATTACATATTTGCACATTCCCAGCATGCCATATTCCCTGGTTAAGAACTCTATGACCCAAACAAGCTTTTTGGTGATCTGATAAAATGAGGGAGGGTGGAGAAAGACCCCCTAAAAAGAGCTGCCTTTTCCACCCCACAGAATGGAGCTGCCATGGGCTGTGTTTTTTTACTATCCCTCAGGGCTGCTCTCAATGGCAGAAAAATCCTCCTTTCCATACAGCACACACACACACACACACACACACACACACACACAGAGTAATCAAAATTAACAGTTTTAGGTTTTAGCAGTAAAACATAAAAAATATAAGTGATTGGCAAATTATTTTAGCTATGGCACAAACAAAAAGTTTCAGATAGTGTCAGTTGTATTCCCAGATTATATTATTGATAAAAGGATGGACTGTCTTACCTAGTGCAGACAGCTACTGGCTTCTTACCTCGTGGGAGCTATTTCCAGGCCTTCTGTGGCAGGGGCTCAGGGCCATTACCAGAGAGGCCCATCCCTGCTCTTTTTTGTGGGCCTGGGACTTGGCCCTTGAAGCCATTTCCCAGATTTTTAAATCTATATTCTGAAGTCCAGTGAAAGCCCTCATGACATATGTGGCATTTTGTTTTTGGTCGTGGCTCACCTTTACTACCATCTCCTTTATACTCTCTTTTGAGGTGACCCACTTTACCACGTTTGAAACAATTCTTGTTTTGTCTATTTGCAGCTGCTAGAGCTTCTGTTAAAATTTGTGCTTGAAAGACCAAGGATTTTATCTCCATAGTGAGGTTAAAAGGTTTGGTATTGTTTAGAGATTTTTCTCCTTTTCAGTGCCTTTTTCCCACAAATTCAGGAGGTATGGTCTCTTCCTGATCACTGCCTTCGCTCTCACCCATGACAGTTAATATTTCTTTAAGATCTGTTTTATCTGCTAAACACACTTTGATAACATTATAAATTGCAAATATGGAACCAGAATCACTTTCCTGTCCATTCTCTTTAAAATAATTAGTTAAGGCCTCTCCTACTGCTTCCCAGTCTGGTCCTCAAATCTGAGAGCTGCTTGGGAACCATGGAGCTGCTTGATAGACTGTTTTTAAGAATTTTTTTAGAATCCGTTTCTTAACTGAAATCCCTTTCTTACATGCTATAAGTTGTAATATTCTCAGATCTTTTCCTTCATCTTTCAAACCCTTCATCAAGTTTACTCCCATTTTACATCTCTGTTTGCTCTGAATTCTTTTCAAGAACTGAAAAACTGGGCCATCCAGCAATCATCCTCATAGAGCCTTCCCCTTACCTCCAAAGAAATCCGCCACTTTTCAGATCTCCCACGGGCTGCTCCCTGCTGGCAATTCCAAGGGGGACTGGTTGCTAGAGACTTCGTCCTAAGGCCTCACTTTGGGGCGCCAACTGCTGCGGCCAGCACAGTGTGGGCCTAGCTACCAGCTGAGGAAAACAAAGAGAAAGTGAGAGAAAGCTTCCAGCTGAATAACGGAAAGAGACAGAGAGACGGTATGTATTTCATAGTCTGTTTATTGCAGAGCTATTCCATGCCAACCCACTGAAATGGCAAGTCTTAACAAAGTGACCACAGAGTCCAAATAAAAAGTTTTTAAGGAGCTTTAATTGTCCAGTTGGGGCTATTCCATGCTGATTAAAAAAAGGAGCAGCAAGCAGCTCAGTGATACAGAATCTTTTATACAATATAGTTTCATTGTTTGGAGGTGCAAGTAATTTGCTGAAGCAAAGGGGGTTGTGATTACAGGGCATAATGACAGAGCATGAAGAAGAATGAAGAATAGGCAAGGGAGGAGTTTATGATGATATCTGTAGGTAGGGGGTTGTACAGTAAGCAGAGAGGGAACAGGGCATGCCAACTGAGAAGTAAAACAAATGGAGAATAGACAAATTACTCTAGGCCAGTTTCTTGACTCCTGTCTTAAATCTATGAATTTTTTTCACTTAACTAGTTCCTGGCCACTTCACTCTATTTCCCTCCATCCTATCCTGCCCCCAACTTGTTCTATTCTCTACTTTGTCCCTGTCCCTTTGCAAAAGTGTATGCTTCTAATAACCTCCCCCCAACCCTGCCCTCACCTCCATCATCATCCCTTTCATACCCTTCCCCCCTACTCTCCTATAGGGCAAGATATCCAATTTAGAATGTATGTCATTCCCTTACTAAGCCAAATTCAATAAGAGTAAGGTTGACCTTTTTGTCTGCCTGTTCTTCCCCTCCATTGTAACAGTTATCCCTTGTCTCTTCTGTATGAGATAATTAATCTCATTCTGTCTCTCCCCATTTCCTCTCATTATATTCTACTCTCACCTCTCAATTTCATCTTTTAAAAACATCCCTTCCTATTCAATTGATTCTGTGCCCTCTGTCTATGCATACCTGTATACACATACATGCGTACACCTGTATACACTTACATATACACATGCATACATATATATATACTCACATAAGTATTCATATACATATGTACCCTCCTATATAGATACATATGAATGTATACATATAAATATACACATTTATATTCCCTTGAGCTACCCTCATACTGAGAAAAGTTTCATAAGTTACAATTATCATTTTCCACGTAGGCATGTAAATAGTTCAACTTTGATAAGTTCCTTATGATTTCTTTCTCGTGTTTACCTTCTCATGCTTCTTGTGTTTGGATGTCAAATTTTCTGTTCAGTTCTGGTTTTTTAGCAAGAATGCTTGAAAGCCCTCTACCTCATTGAATTACCGTATTTTCAGAGGGCAGAGCTAAGATGGCAAAAAAGAAGCAGTAGCTTTTCCAAGCTCCTCTAAGAATTCTTTAGCTAAAAGCTAAAAAGTGAATTTGAATGGATTTAAGAGTGATAGACCCCACTGGGAGACAGAGCGTGGCACATTCCCAGCCCAGGAAAGTGCCTACTCAACTCTGGGCAGGGAGAACAGAGAGCACACAGGAGCTACACCAGCATGGATCAGATAGCAGAGTATGGCAGACTGAGACAAAGCCCCAGCCAGCCAGCAGACTCATTCACTCCAAGGGCAATTTGTAGCTGTCTCACCACAGGACAGAGGACCATTGGAGCTGGGTAAGAGAAAACACAGGGCCCACAGCAGGGTCAGCAGCTTCTCCTTGGGCTACTAGCCTGCAGCCTGGATGTTTAAAAATTACATACCTGAACTTCCAGAAGACAAGATAGAGGAATAAAACCTAGTTGCTCTGATTCCCCCCTCCATGACCCAGAAAAGTACAGAGCTAAATTCCCCACCCAGAGTAAAATCTTGAATTAGTGGAAACAGCTTCAGGCTTGGGAGTCATTGATAAAGAGGGAAGTGAGGAATACTGAGTCTAAGACCAGAAGAGTGGAGCCTAACAACAAAATCCCAGGAGTGCTTTACCATCACCTGGCCAATCAGCAGAATGCAGCCCTGCCCTGCTCAGAAGTCTTCTGCTACTGAGCCTGCAGGAGCTGTAGCCGAGAGACACAGAGGTGGAAACCTGCCCCCATAGGTTACTCTGTAAGCTTCAGCATAACAAAGGGGAAACATTGAGAGTCCTGGCCTTGGCCTCAGTCTAGTCACTCAGACGCCACAGCTCACAAAGTTAACAACCAAACTCCTACCTCCCAGCCTGAGAAACTCAATACCTCTGTACCCCAGAAGCAGATAGCCACTTTAACAATCCAGGACATAGGCAATCACAATGGGCAAGAAGGAAACTACAAAGGCTAGGACCATCAACTCTTTTTATACTGAGCAAGAACAACCAAATTAAGAAGGCAACATAGACTCTATACTCACACTGGAGACCACAGAAGGAAATGTGAATTGGTCACAAGCCCAAAAAGCATTCTTAAAGGGCCTCAAGAAGGATTTTAAAAATGAAATTAGAGAAGTAGGAGATAAATTTAAATCTACAGTAACCAAATGGGGGGAAAAATCACTGAAGAAAACAAATCTTTAAAAAGTAAAATTGGAGAACTAGTACAGGAGGCCCAAAAACTAACAGGAGAAAATACCTCCCTAAAATTAAAAACTGGACATATGAAAAGAAGCTTCAAAAACCAATTGAGAAAAATAGTTAACTAAAAATTAGAATCAGTCAAATTGAAGCTAAGGACTCTATAATGCAACAAGAGTCAGTCAAACAAAACATAAAGACTGAAAAAGTAGAAAAAGTGCAAAATACCTCACTGGAAAAACAACTGAACTGGAAAACAAATCCAGGAGAGACAACCTAAGAATTATTGGCCTATCAGAAATCCATGATGAAAAAAGCAGGTTGGACAGCATCCTCCAAAAGACTGTCAAAGAAAACTCTCCTGAGGTCCTAGAATCAGAAGGTAAAATGGTTATTGAAAGAATTCACCAATCTTCTCCTGAAAGAGATCCCAAATTGAAAACTTTAGCCAAATACCAGAGCTACAAGGTCAAGGAGAAAATACTGAATGCACCCAAAAATAAACAATTGAAATATTATGGAACTACAGTCAGGATTACACAGGATTTAACAGATGCTACATTAAAATATTGGAGGGATTGGAATTTGATATTTCATAAAGCAAAAGAGCTAGGACTGCAACCAAAGATCAACTACCCACCAATACTGAGCATAATATTTTAGGGAAGGAGATGGTTATTTAATGAAATAAAGGATTTCCAGACTTTTCTTATGAAAAATCCAGAGTTCAATGGAAAATACGATCTCCACTTACAAGATCCAAGAAAGACATAAAAAGGTAAACAAGGAAAACACACACTCACACATACACATATACACACAGATGCTCACACATGTACATAACTTGGGACTCAATAAGAGCAAGCTGTTTACATCCCTATATCAGAAGTGGATGACTGTCAATATTGAAATTTGTATAAGTACTGTGGCATTTTAAAGGGATTTACACAGATAAAGGGTGTGGTTTTAAGTGAACTAATCTGAAATTTTTTTTTTAATCTATTAAGGAGAAGAAAGAGATTGTAATGGGAGAAAAGGAAAGGTTGCAGCAGAAAATGGTAAATTATGCCAGAAGAAGAGTCATAAAAACCATACCAAAGTGGAAGGGAGGGAAGGAAGAAGATGCACATCATATGATTGCTAACTCTCACTGGTTCTGATGTGAAGAAGGATCAATACAAACAGTTAAGTTTAGATTCTAACATGAAAAGACACAAAAACTCATAACAATAGAGGGGGGAAAGGGAGGCAGAGGAGCACTGTATGAAATTTACTAGCATTGATTTGGGTTCAAGGAGGGAATAACATATTCTGTTAATAATAAAAATCTATTGTGCCCTACAGGGAGTAGAAGGGATGGGGAGGGGGGTGTCAGAAGGGAGAGGGTAGTCAGAAGGAAGCGAAAAAGTAGCAAGGGGAAAGGGTAGGTAAAGAGGGGAGACACAGGGAGGGAACACTGAGGGAGGTGGTGATCAAAAGGAAAACTCTTAAGAAGGGGAAGAGAAAAGGAAGATGCAAAGATATAAACAGGAGAGGGAATAAGATGGAGGGAAAGACACAGATAGTAATCACAACAGTGAATGTGAATGGGATGAACTCACCCATAACAGAGGCAGATAGCAGAATGGATTAAAAACCACAATCCTAAAATATGCTGTCTACAAGAAAAACATTAAACAAGGGGATATACACAGGGTAAAGGTAAAAGGATGAAGTAGAATATATTATACTTCAGCTAAAGTAAAAACAAAGCAGGAGTAGCAATCTTTATCTCAGATAAAGCAAAAGCAAAATAGATTTATATTAAAAGAGATAAGGAAGGAAACTACATCCTGCCAAAAGACACCATTGAGAATGAAGCAATATCATTACTTAACATAAATGCACCAAGTGGTATAGCATCTAAATTACTAGAGGAAAAGTCAAGGAAATTAGAGGAAGAAATAGATAGCAAAACCTCAATCTCCCCCCTCTCCGAACTTGATAAATCTAACCTCAAAATGAACAAGAAAGAAATTAAGGAGGAAAATAGCATTTTAGAGAGGCTAGACATGATAGATCTCTGGAGAAAACAGGATGGGGATAAAAAAGAATATACCTTCTCAGTGGTACATGGCATGTACACAAAAATAAATGATGTACTAGGGCATAAAAACCTCACAATTCAGTGCAGAAAGGCAGAAATATTAAATGCATCATTCTCAGATCATGATGCAGTAAAAATTATGTGCAATAAAGGGCCATGGAAAGATACACAAAAACCAAATTGGAAACTAAATAATTTAATCCTAAAGAATGAGTGGGTCAAAGAAGAAATTATAGAAACAATCAGTAACTTCATTCAAGAGAATGACAATGATGAGGCATCATACCAAAACTTGTGGGATACAGCAAAAGCAGTTCCTAGGGGAAGTTTTATATACCTGAAAGCATACATGAAAAAATTAGAGAAAACGGAGGTCAATGAATTGGGCATGCAATTGAAAAAGCTAGAAAAAAGAACAAATTGAAAACCCCCAATTAAATACTAAAATAGAAATAAAGAAAACCAAAGGAGAGATTGATAAAATTAAAAGTAAGAAAACTATTGAACTTATAAATAAAACTAAGAGTTGGCTTTATGACAAAACCAATAAAATTGATAGACCCTTAATCAATATGATAAAAAAAGAAAGAAGAAAAACAAATTGTGAATGTCAAAAATGAAAAAGGTGAATGCACTCCAATGAAAAGGAAATTAAAACAATAATTAGGAATTATTTTGCCCAATTGTGTGTACATAAATTGGACAATCTTAATGAAATGGATTAATATTTACAAAAATATAAGTTGCCCACACTAACTGAAGAAGAAGTAAATTACCTAAATAAACCCATCTCAGGAAAAGAAATTGAACAATCTATCAGAGGACTTCCTACGAAAAAATTCCCAGGGCCAGATGGATTTACTAGTGAATTCTATCAAACATTTAAAGATCAATCACAATACTCTACAAACTATTTGGGAAAATTGGTGAGGAAGGAGTCTTACCAAATTCTTTTTATGACACAAATATGGTACTGATGCCTCAATCAGGGAGAGAGAAAAGGGAGAAAGAAAATTATAGACCAATCTCCCTCATGAATATAGATGCAAACATTTTAAATAAAATATTAACAAGAAGACTACAGCAACTAATCACAAGAGTAATACATTTTCATCAAGTTGGATTCATTTGAGGAATGCGTGCATGGTTCAATAATAGGAAAACCATCGGTATCATTGATGATACAATAAAACTAGCAGAAACCATATGATTATCTCAATAGATGCAGAAAAAGCTTTTGACAAAATACAAGATCCATTCCTATTAAAAACACTGAAAAGTATGGGAATAAATGGAGTTTTCATTAAATAAATAGGTAGCATCTACTTAAAGCCATCAGCAACTATTATATGTAACAGGGATGAACCAGAAGCATTTCCAATAAGATCAGGGGTAACACAAGGATATCCACTATCACCCCTCTTATTCAATCTGGTACTAGAAATGTTAGCAGTAACAATTATAGAAGAGAAAGAAATCAAAGGAATCAAATTAGGCAAAGAAGAGACTAAGCTATCACTCTTTGCAGATGATATGATGATATACTTGGAGAATCCTAGAGAATCATGTAAAAAACTTCATGAGACAATAAATAAATTTAGCAAAGTTGCAGGATATAAAATAAACCTACATGAATCCTCAGAATTCCTATATATTTCCAATGAAGTCCAACAGCAAGACCTAGTAAGAGAAACCCCATTTAAAGTTACTATAGACCTTATAAAATATTTGGGAATCTACCTGCCAAAGCAAACCCATTACCTTTATGAACACAACTACAAAACACTTTTCTCACAAATAAAATCAGATCTAACTAATTGGGAAAACATCAATTGCTTGTGGCTGGGTTGAGCTAATATAATAAAAATTACAATCTTACCTAAAATGATTTACATAATTAGTTCCATACCATTCAATCTATCAAAAAATTACTTTATATAGCTGGAAAAAATAGTGACAAAATTCATTTGGAAGAACAAAAGGTACAGAATATCAAGGCAATTAATGAAAAGAAATGCTAGGGAAGGTGACCTAGCCGTATGAGATTTCAATCTCTATAATAAAGCAGCAGTCCTCAAAACTGCTTTGTACTGGCTAAAGAATAGAGTAATGGATCAATGGAATAGATGGGGTACAAAAGACTTAGTAGTCAATGATTATAATAATATACTGTTTGATAAGGCCAAAGACCCCAGTTTTGGGGATAAGAACTCCCTATTGACAAAAACTGCTGGGAAAATTGGAATATACTATGGCAGAAACTGGGCATAAACCATCATCTAATGCCATACACCAAAGTCAAGTCTAAATGGGTGCACAATCTAGATATAAAGGCTTATACTGTAAGTAATCTGAGGAAGCAAGGAATAGTTTGCCTGTCAGATTTATGGAGTACGGAAGATTTTATGACCAAAGAGGAGTTGGAGAGCATCACAAAATGCAAAATGGAAAATCTTGATTACATTGAATTGAAAAGTTTCTGTACAAACAAAGCCAATGAAACCAAGATTAATAGGGAAGTGAGAAATTGGGAAAGAATTTTTACAATGAGTGTCTCTGATAAAGGCCTCATTTCTAAAATATACAGGGAATTATGTAAAATCTATAAGAATACAAGTCATTCCCCAATTGATAAATGAGACAGAAATTAAAGATATTTATAAGCATATGAAAAAATACTCCAAATCACTATTGATTTGAGAAATGCAAATCAAAACAACTTTGATGTACCAGATCTCACCAGTCAGATTGGCTAAGATGACAAAACAGGAAAATGAGAAATGCTGGAAAGGATGTGGAAAAATTGGAATACTAATGCATTGTTGGTGGAGCTCTGAACTGATACACCCTTTCTGGAGAGCAATCTGGAACTATGCCCAAAGGTGTATAAATAATTGCATTCCCTTTGACCCAGTAATACCACTTCTGGGGTTGTACCACAAAGAGATCATAGAAGTGGAAGGAAGACCCATATGCACAAAAATATTTATTGCAGATCTCTTTGTGGTGGCAAAAACCTGGAAATTAAGGGGATACCCATCAACTCGGGAATGGCTAAACAGGTTGTGGTATATGAATGTAATGGAACACTATTGTGCTATAAGAAATGGGGAGGAGACAGTCTTCATATTCACCTGGAGAGGCTTATACAAACTGATGCTAAGTGAGAAGAGCAGAACCAGGAAAAAGTTGTACACATTCACAGGCATATCATATGTGTAACAACCAACTTTGATAAACTGGGCTCTTCTCAGCAATATATAGTTATAAGATGGTACTACAAGTCTCGGGATGGAAGGACATATCCACATGCAGAGAAAGATCTAGAAGCAACACAGTTTAAATGGAGACTGAAGCAATCTCACATGCTATCATTCTTT
>JAQQSW010010025.1:0-13094 GCA_028646575.1 Pseudocheirus occidentalis | reverse complement strand
TTTATTGCTGTTCTCATTTTGCTTCCTTTCCCTCATGTTGTCCAGTCAGTTAATTGGTTGGGTTTTTTTTTTTAACTCTGTGAAACTCTGCTTCCAGGGAGGAAAGCTCTGTTCCAAATCGCTGTGGTTTTCCCAGCTGCAGGAGCTATTAGGGGGGTGTTGCAAGTCCCCCCAGCTTTGGCTTGCTGAAAGCACACCCCAGGTCCACCACCCAAGACCACTCTCCAGATCCAGGCCGCTCAACGCAAGAGCACTTGGCCCTGATCAATTGATTCAGCCCCCCTGTGGAGTCCCCAGGCCAGGGGCTCTGAAGCAGCCTGGTGGGGGCTGCCGCCAGTTCCAGCAGTTCTCTTCCCCCACTACTTCATTGCAACAGGGGCAGATTGGCTGAACTTCTTTTCCTCCCCCAAATTTAGCTTGAAAGCTTCACTCACTTTCACTGACTTTTAATCCTGTCTTAGTGGATTTGCATATTGCTCCAGGTGCAATAGATCTTCTCTGAAGTAGACTCACCCTGCCGCTTGGGAGGCTTGGCTCCTCCTGGTTGTCCTGTGGCCTAGCCTGGCCATGTTGTGGTTTTTGGGCTGGGCTGGTCTTATCTCCAGGCCTGCTAGCCTGCTGGATGAGCCCCTCCTGCTGAGCTGCCCCTCTCCAATAGATATGGAGGTGCTGGAGGCTGTAGATCTTCTCTCCTGAAGACTGGTTGCTGTGGGGCTCAGCTTGGCTTAGCTCAGCTCCCTCCTACTGCCCCAGGCCTAGCTGCTGTCTTGGCTTCAGGCTGAGCCAGCCTCTGCTCCCGGCCCGCTGCGCTGAGCCCCTGCTGCCGAGCTGCCTTCGGCGAGAGATGTTTTTTCTGTATTTTGGTAAATCTGAGAGTCCTAGACTCTGTCTGGGGTCATATTTTATGGGTGTTTAGAGTGGTTGTGTGGGAGCTGCGAAGCCTTGCTGCTTCTACACCACCATCTTGGCTCCACATCCCCAACAACAATAATTTCTTAAAAATTCCAGTTGAGCAAATGAAAGCTACTGAATTCATGAGAAATGAAGAAATTATAAAAGAAAACAAAAAAATGAAAAATGGGAGAAAATATGAACTATCTCATTGGAATAACCATGGACTTGGAAAAGATATTCAGGAGAGATAATTTAAGAATTAATGGTCTAGGGGCGGCTAGATGGTGCAGTGAATAGAGCACCGACCCTGGAATCAGGAGTACCTGAGTTCAAATCTGGCCTCAGACACTTAACACAAAAAACTAGCCATGTGACCTTGGGCAAGTCACTTAACCCCAACTGCCCTCCAAAAAGCAAAAACAAAAAACAAAACAAAAAAAAAACAAAGAATTAATGGTCTACCTGAAAGCCAAAATAAAAAAATGAGCCTTGATATCATTTTTCAAGAAATTATCAAGCAAAACTGTCCTGATACTCTAGAACAAGAGGGTAAAATAGAAATTGAATTAATCCATTGATCATCTCCTGAAAGAGATCCCCAAATGAAAACCCCCAGGAACCATATTCCAGAGCTCCCAGATCAAGGAGAAAACATTGTGAACAGTCAGAAAGAAACAATTAAAATATTGTTGAGCAACAGAAGGGATAACACAAGACTCGGGAGATTCTACATTAAGTGATCTCAGAGCTTAGAATGTTATTCTTGAGGGCATGAAGCTACAATTACAACCAAGAGTCACCTACCTTGCAAAAATGAGTAAAATTCTTCAGGGTAAAAAAAATGGACATTTAATGAAATAGAGGACTTTCAAGCATTCTTCATGAAAAGAACAGAGCTGAATAGAAATTCTGACTTTCAAATAGAAAACTCAAGCAGCACAAGGGATTTAATAAGGTAAAATATTTACATTCCTACATGGGAAGATGATATTTGTAAGTCATAAGAACTTTCTCATTTTTAGGTTAGTTAGGAAAAAAATACATACATCTATATCTATATCTATATATCTATCTCACATACATGTGTGTGTATAGGAGGTAAAGGTATAAGTTGAATATGAAAGAATGGTATCTAAAAAGTAAAATTAAGGGGTGCAAAAGATGAAATAAGAGAAAGTGAAAGGGAGAGGTAAAATTGGGGTAAATTATCTCACATAAGAGAGGCAAGAAAAAAAATTACATTTGAAGGGAAGAGGGGGGAAGCAATGGGGGTAGTGAGTGAGCCTTACTCTCATCAGATTGGTTCAAAGAGGGAATAACATTTATATTCAGTTGAATGTAGATATCTATCTTACCCTACAGGAAAGGAGGAAATGAGGCAGGGTAAAGGAGAAGGGGATAGAAGGGAGGGCAGATTGGGAGAGGGAATAGTCAGAAGCAAAACACTTTTAAAGAGGGACAGAGTGAAAGGAGAAAGAGAACAAAATAAATTGGGGAAGCACTAGAGTGGAGTGAAATACAGTTACCAATAGTACCTTGAAACAATTTTGAAGCAAATTTCTCTGATAAAGGATTCATTTCTCAAACAAAGAACTGTGTCAAATTAATACAAATAAGAGCCATTCTGCAACTGATAAATGATCAAATGATATGAAGTTTTCAGATAAAGTAATCAAAGTATATACAATGATATGAACAAATATCCAACTCACTATTGTTTGGAGAAATGTAGATTAAAATAAATCTGAAGTACTACCTTATACCTGTTAGATTGGCTTCTAGGGCAGAAAAAGAAATGATAAATAGTGAAGGGCATATGGGAAAAATGAGACACTAACGTGCCATTGGGACAGTTGTAAACTGATTCAACCATTCTGTGGAAATATGCCTAAAGCACTGTAAAATGATGCATACCCCTTGACCTAGCAAAAAAAAAATATGGTACTAATACCCAATCCAGTAAGAGCCCAATAGAGAAAGAAAATTAGAGACCAATTTCCCTAAATAATGTTGATGCAAAAGTTGTAAATAAAACACTAGCAAAGAAATTAAAGCAATATATCATAAAGATCATTCATGATGATTACATGGGATTTATACCAGGAATTCAGAGCTGATTCAATATTAGGAAAACTATCTACATAATTCACCATATCAATATCAAAACAAATGGAAAAATATGATTTTTCCATAAATGCAGAAAAAAACCTTTGACAAAATAGAGCACTATTTCTATTTATATCACTGGAGAGCCTATGAATAAATGGAGTTTACCTTAAAATTATAAGTAGTATTTATCCAAAATTATCAACAGATGGATAACCTAGAAGCCATCCCAATACAATCAAGGGTGAAGTAAGGATGCCATTATCATCACTATTATTTAATATTGTACTAGAAATTTTAGCTAAAGCAATAACAGAAGAAAAAGATATTAAAGAAATGAGAATAGACAATAAGGAAACAAAACTATCACTCTTTGTAGATGATATCGTATTTGGAAAATCCTAGAGAATCAAGTAAAAAAAACTACCTGAAATTAACAACTTTACCAAAGTCATAGGTTATAAAATTAATCCACATCATTAGCATTTCTATATCTTACAAACAAAGTCCAGCAAGAAGAGATAGAGGAATTCCACTTAAAATAATTATAAACAAGATAAAATACTTGGGAGTCCACCTGCCAAAACAAACCTAGGAAGTATATGAACACAACTACAAAACACTTTTCACACAAATAATGTCAGATATAAACAATTGGAAAAATATTAATTGCTCATGGGCAGGCTGAGCCAATATAATAAAAATGAAAATTCTACCTAAGTTCATCTACTTATTCCATATTATACCAATCAGATTATCAGAAAATTATCTTATAGTGCTAGAAATATTAATTACAAAAATTCATCTGTAAGAACAAAAGATCAGGTATATCAAGGGAATTAATGAGAAAAAAAAGTGTACTGGTTTAACCATACCAGATCTTGAAAAGTATTATAAAGCTATAATTATTGAAACAATCTGGCTAATAAATAGAGTAGTAGATCAGTGGAATGGATTAAGTATAAATTACATTATAGTAAGTGACCATAGCAATCCAGTATGTAAAAAACACCCAAGATCCAAGCTTTTGGAGCAAAAAGTCCTTACCTGACAAAAACTGCTCAGAAAACTGGAAAACAAGATTGCATAAATAAACTAGGTATAGAACAACACCTCATACCATATAAAAAGATAAGGTCAAAATAAGTACATAATTTACACCTAGATGTTTATACCTTTAAGCAAATTACGAGAGTATGGAATAATTTATCTGTTGGATTTATGGATAAGGGAAGAATTTTGTATCAAATAAGATAGAGTATTAAAAAATGAAAAATGGATAATGTTACTTATGGAAAATTAAAAACATTTTGTACAAACAAAACTGATTCCATAAAAATTATAAGGAGAGCAAAAAGGGGGTGGGGTGGGAAATTAAAACATGGATATCTGATAAAAGCCTCATTTCTCAAATATATAGAGAATCAGGTCAAATTTATAAAAACACAGGTCATTCCTTAACTGAAAAATGGTCAAAGGATATGAACAGGCAGTTTTCAGACAAAGAAATCAAAGCTATCTCTAGTCGTATAAAAATACTTTAAATTATTATTGAACAAAGAAATTCAAATTAAAACATCTCTGAGGTACCACCTCATACCTTTCAGAGTGGCTAACATGACACAAAAAGGTAAATGTTTGATATTAGAGGGGGTGTGGGAAAATTGGGACACATGCATTGTTGGTAGAATTGTGAACAGATCCATCCATTTTGTAAAGCAATTTGGAACTATTACAAAAGGCTATGAAACTACAATTTGCATACCCTTTGACCCAACAGCAATACTGCTAGGGCTATATCCCAAAGGCATCCAAGAAAAGAAAAAAGGACCTATTTGTACAAAAAAAAATAGAGCAACTCTTTTTCTGTTCCCAAAGAATTAGAAATTGAAGGCATGCACATCAATTGAAAAATGGCTAAATAAGCTGTGGTATATGATTTTAATGGAATATTACTGTGCTATGAGACATGACAGGCAGCATGATTTCAGAAAAGCCTGTAAGGACTTATATGAACGGATGCAAGGCAAATGAGCAGAATCAGAAGAATGTTGTACATAGTAACAACAATTTTGTTCGATGAAGAACAAATGAAGATAAAGAATGATTTAGCTATTCTCAAGAATACAAAGATCAAAGATAATCCCAAAAAACTAATGATGAAAAATACTCTCTAGAGAAAGAATTGAAATCAACTGAATACAGACTGAAACATGCTATTTTCACTCTCCTTTTTTTCTTTTGTGTCCTTTTATGCAAAATGACTAATATGGAAATGTTTTACATAATTGCACATATATAACCTACATCTGATTGCCTACATTCTCAGGAGGGGAGAGAGCAGTGAGGAAGGTAGGACAGAATTTGGAACTGAATAAATAAAAAATTTTAAAAACATTTTAAAAGTAAAAAGAAAACCAAAATGGGTAAAAGCTCCAAACTATCATTTATAGTAAGGAAAAGAAGAACTTTCCATTTGTTTGTTTTTATATTATTGTTTCCCAAAAAACATCATTGCCTGCACTCAAATGTGAATTTTTGCCCTCATTTTACTTGTTTTTCTGAATCTACTTGTTATTTAAATTTTTACTTCTGTGGTCCAGACTCCTCAAGTTGATGATTCACCTATAAGGAAGGAGGACAAGAACTCTTCCACTGAAAATAATATAGACAATACTTTTCTCTTAAACACAGTGTGACATAATGAATAGAATGTTATTCAGGAAGAAGTGGATTTAATTCTTGTCTTGATGCATAAATGTTGCATGATTATAAGCAAGTTAGTTCCTCAAGTTACACTCTGAGACTATTAGTTAGACAAAGTGTTATTCTGTAATGGTGAGAGTGTTTTCCATAGTATAAGTTCCACAAGCCAGATGAAATCATAGGCTGGAAAAAGCATGCATATTTACATAAAAGTTTTTTGAGGTTCATCTAAGATTTCTAGCTCTCTTTGCCTTGAATTTCTACAGAACTCTGTATGTCTGAGGCTTTGCATAGGGAAGTCCTCACTCAAACCAATGTAATATATCTTTTTTTTAATTCCCACAAGAACTCTGAAATGAGTTGAATAAACAATATTGTAATTTTATACATTTAAAGACTGAGAAGCCCATAAAGGTTAAATGACTTACTAAAAATAACCAAGCATCTTAGTCACAGTAGAGACTGTGACAAGATATGTGAGCATTAAAGTAAAATTCCATCTTTTCTCCAAAGGGGAGGAAAGCTGCACTCTAATAAAAAAAAATAATAAATCCCCTCCTGGTGGTAAGTTGGTGGCTTGCTCTGTGTTTGCTACTAATGGCACATTCATTGCTACCACATTTACTTTCCAGGTGAAATTGAAAACCAATACAAGAATGTCTTATTTATTCAATGTGATGGTGGAATTAAATATCCCACATAAGTAGATTTTCCACTTAACTAAAGCTTTTTACCAGTCCATTATTAACCATTTTAGTCATTTCAGATAAAGATGTTTACAAAATGTGCCACAGGATTCCCTGGTTTTTAAACAACTTGTACTGAATGTAATTGCTCTATTCTTCTTGGTATCTCACGGTCTTCTTAATGCACATCCCACATTTTTCCTGTTCCATGTTACAGAGATGTTCTCTGTAAATGCCTACTAAAGTACTTCGGATGATTTGTCCTGATACAAAATAGCTCTAGAATTCCGTACAACTTGAGATCTTTTGTCTGTTTCGCATAGTTTTTATCTCTTTCTCACAGCAGACTCTCAAATCTCTGTTGTCAACATATTTGCCTTTACTGTCTCTATTTTCCGTTTTACTGTTTCTAATTTGTTGTGAGGAAAAACAACAACAACAAAATACATAGCTGAACTTAACTCATTTATATATTGCTTGGTATCTTTTTTCCCCCCCTTTCTTCCCTTTCTTCAGAGATTTTGTTAGTGCTCTAGAAAATGGAGTTTATTGGATTAATGAATTCCTGGAAAGTGAAGTGTTCATGTATATGATCACACTGCTTACAGTAAGCCTAATTAGATATACCATTAGTATTATATAGTGGCTATAAATCTGGCTTGGACAAATAATTTAACTTTTCTGTGACAGTGGTGTCAAACTCAAATAGCAGTTGAGGGTCAAAGATCACACACAAAGACCACCACCACCCTGGTGGACCACACATTGAATTACTTTTAAAATGGATTATTACCTGTTTTTATTGTATTTTTATTTATTTTGTGTCTGACAGTCCTACTGTAGGCAACTCTCCAATACTATAGATTTCAGAAAAGGATCCTGCTTTGGTAGATAGATTGTCCTTGCAGGAGAGTTCCTATATCAGTGATTGCCAATGTATTTTACTGAGAACCTCTTTCAAGAAGAATGAAAACAAAAATAATGTTTTGAACCCCCGGGTAATTATATATACTACTCATAATATTATTAGATTTATTTATTAATTGCTTACAAAAAATGATTACTTTTCCCCCCAAAGTTCCAAATTAAAATTTACACATGTAATTATAAAGATGAAATATATAAGTTTACACTAGTATTATTATGAAAAGTCTAAAAATAGAATTATAAAACTCTAATTGTAAAATAATTATGACTATTTTGTGTGGAACATTGCATAAGAATTAAGTTAAATAGGGGCGGCTAGGTGGCGCAGTGAATAGAGCACCAGCCCTGGAGTCAGGAGTACCTGAGTTCAAATCCGGCCTCAGACACTTAACACATAAAACTAGCTGTGTGACCTTGGGCAAGTTACTTAACCCCAACTGCCCTCCAAAAAGCAAAAAAAAAAAAAAAGAATAAAGTTAAATAATCCAGCAAGCACTCATATGCTTATGATTATAAGCATAGGCTTCATATTGAATTTCCTTATTGTACAAATGTTGTTGAGAATAAATAACATTTTAATGACATAAGTTAGGACTTGGAAGATGTTTAGCATAATGTAATAGTCTCATATGAACTTGATATAGGTGTGGGAATTTTTTATTTTAACAAAGTTTTGCAATGTTTGGCTTAACATCAGGCAAACACTATCTTAAATTTGGTTTCACATCAAGTTTGTTTCTGTAACTTGTTTTAACACAAGAATAAAATAAAAATGCTCACTTACACAAATATTTGATAGAAATGGTAGAAGAATTTTGTTTTCTTTTTGAAATATGGAAATTCATTTTAAAAATTATAGCAACCTACTCCATTGATGAAAATTATTAACTAGTCACAATATAAAATACTTTTCTACTAACTGATAAGTATTTTATTTAATGATAAATGTACTTAAAATTCAGTGGTACATGTTAAGTTTTTAAATTTTAATTATAACTAACCATTGTACAGAAAGAATCTCTTCATACATGACTGTTTTTTTCTAGCTGTAATATAACAGCTATATTCGCACAGAAATTGTACTGACTGATTAATGTTGCCAATTACATTATTTGAAAATCTTCCAGAAATAAGAATAAAAACATAAACTGAGGATGAGTTTAAATTGAAAAATAACCTTAATACTTGAATGTACTATAAATTTTGTTTCTGCAGAAAATTTGTGAAATACTGTTGTTTTCAAGATGTCTAGAAATGCACAAACCAAAGGTCATGGTTTTCTAAGAACATGCTATTTCTCCTGTAAGAACACCAATATTTATAATATCTTGAATATGTGATTACATAGCTGGGAGCCTCTCAGGTACAGGTACACAGAACATAAACAAAGGCATGGACATATGTCTGATCATCTGTTGGGAATCAGTTTACATTTGAATTTTGAACCTTCATAATAGTTTGAAAACAATTTGATAGCAAGTTGATAAAATGCAGTAGGACGTTGAGCTTAGTCAAAAATGATCATGGTCTGATGTATTTGCTGGATGAACACCAAAATCATGTGAATTATCTTGATAGTTTCAAATAGCTACAGAAATATACCTGTAATACTCCAAATATGCAGATGATTATTAACACAGAGTAAAAAAAATTTATGTAACAAAATTGAGCAATAATTTAATGCTTCATCCATCATTAAAGAATTTTATTGTCAACCACTTGCTCTATTGTCTATTTCATATCCTCATTTTATGTATGTCTATGCATACAAACACACACATCTATCCACAAATATGTATCTAAGGAGTAAAATTGTTGCTCAGAAGATCTTACTTACAATATTCACTAGGTCAAGAATCATCTATGTGACCTTTTCCAAGAAGCTTCACTTGTCTAGTTTTTTGTTTTCTCTTTTGCAAAAAAGAAAGTAATTGATCCAGATGCTCTATAAGGTACATTGCAATGATAATATTTTACACATGACAGTATGAGAATTCATGAAGGAGGCTGCTCAGTAACAGAATGGATAGAGTTCCAGGCCTCAATTCAGGAAAATATCAATTAAAATTCAACTTCAGACGCTTAGTAGCTGAGTGACTTTGGGCAAGTCATTCCATTTCTATCTGCCTCAGTTTCCTGGTCTATAAACTGGGGATAAAAATAATACTGCCTTAGGATTGTGAAGAACAAATGAGATAATAATTGTAAAATACTTAGTACAGTACCTGGCAAACACTATATAAATGTTAACTATTTTAATTATAATTTTTATTTGTTATTTGGGGAACTTCTGGTACTCAAACTCTGAATATCTAAGTAAACTGAATTTTGTCTACTATTTGATATTTTAGTCACTTCAAATGCCTTAGGATACATAAGAAAAAGTGATTTTACCAAGGTCACATAGACAACGCATCACAGAAGAGATTGAAGCCTATATTTTCTTGAAAATAAACTCCACATTGTCTCTATTATGGCACACTGTCCATACATACAAGACCAAAAAAATAAAGTGTTAATTAAGGACATTCTCTATGCCAGACACTTGTCTGGTATCAAAGCATGCTGGTCCCAGACCTCAAGAAGTTTCTTTTGTAATGTTGCTGCATATAAAATTGAAGAAAACTGCAAATTCAATCATGAAGAGTTGGATCTGACTGAAAAATGCCTGAACAACAATTATAGGCAAGAGCAATTAGGTGGCACGGAGGATAGAGTGTTGGGCCTGGAGTCAGGAAGACTTATCTTTTCTGAGTTCAAGTCTGGCCTCAAATACTTATTAATTGTGTGACCTTGGACAAGTCATTTAATGTTTTTTTACCTCAGTTTCTTCATCTGTAAAATGACCTGGAGAAAGAAATGCCAAACCATTCCAATATCTTTGCCAAGAAAACCCCAAATGAGGTCATGAAGTATCAGGCACAACTGAAAGAAGATTCCACAACAACAACAAAAGTGGGTACTGCAAATTGAAAAATCTCAAGAAATTCAGGTGCAAGAGTGGAAAGACTTCATGGTAGAAACCAAATAAAGTCTAGGAACTGCATAAGATTAAAGAGAAGAGTAAGGGTTAAAATCCAGTATGTTCAACAAAGGTTTTGTTCATATCCTGAGTATTCTTTATCCTCTACCACTTACAGTGACTCTATGACTCTAGTTTCATAGAGGTCGGACACAAAACATATACTGGTCCATTCTGTAGAGAGCCGGGCAATTAGCCATAGTTTCTGAAATGAGGGCTTTGTCAGGAGAAAAATTTTAAATGCTTGAGTGCTGCTATTAAGTTTGATTGCACATAAGTTCTAGTATATATATTAAAATATGTGGCATTATCTGTAACAATTTTTACATTTTGAGAATTAGATGAAGGATTGAGTTGGTCTGCTTTTTTCCCCCTAAGTTCACTGTTCTGTTTGGAACTATTGCCATGAGAACCACGTTGTAACTTTAGTTGTATCTAATTGACCTGCAAAAGAGAAATTATTCCCAAGGTTAGAAAGCAGTGAATGAGGTTATGTACAGCATCTTTCATGAGCTATACCCCTTCTGAAGGTGAATCAAACTTTTACTTTGTACAAATTCCACTCTAACTTAATGGCAGGGTTATTGGGTCTCCCACTACCATTGAAAGTTCTGTCTCATTCTGCCAATTTCCTTTTTCTGGATTCTGTTTATGAACTAAAATGAAATGCAATGATAACCAGTCCTGAGCAAATCCATGTTTCTAAACTTTGTTAACAGAAACCACTTATATATTGTTTAAATAGTTTGTTCACATCTCTTAAAAGTCAGAACCTGAACCTTATAGATTCCTTAGCCACTAGATTTTTTTTCTAGATTGATAAAAAAGACAATCTCTTTCTGAGTAGCCACAGATCATTTCTCTCCACCATCCATTCTTCTTCCACTCAGCTACCAAAGTAATTTTCCCTAAGTGCAGATCTTACCATATCTTTCAGGGTACAGTCTGTCCCCTGTCAATAAATGCCTCTGGCTCCCTGTTGTCATTAGGATTAGAACTTAATCTTTGGAATGTAAGAGTAGGAACTTTGAGAGCTTCTACTCAGATTAGGAAATTCTTCGTTTTTAAAATTTATATCTCTAGAGACTATCATATATCTCAACATATATTAGTATTCAATGATTTCTTGTTAATTGATTTGTCGCTTCATTAGTTATTGAGAAGGCCTTATAGTATCTTGGAACAGGGACAATCCTTGCAACATTATCTGCAAAGCATCACAATCAACTGGTATTTTTCATCTGGGCTAAGTGCAGGATATTCCCCATGACAATAGCAAATGATTTGTGGGGTATTTTTAAGAGGATAGCAAATAAAATTATTTTTGTGGGTATATTTATATCATGGAATTCTATAGGATTTTAATAATATTCACAGAAGACCATTGTTGGAGACCAGCCATTAAAACATTGTTTGGCTTCATTTAGTCAAATGCTTTCTTATAATCAGCAAACAAAAAAACACAGCAGGATTCTTTATTCTTCACACCTCCCAATTTGAGTGTGAAGGTGTAGTCTGCTATAGAACACTGTCTATGAATCTCTTGTTCATTAGCTCCTCATAGGTTTATCATGGGTATCCTGATGTATTAATAAACCATTCTCACAAAAAGATTTCCAAGGTAATCATATGAAAGGCATAATCAACTCTTAACTCAAATTCAAATGATTTAACTTAAAAAATAAATCACATATGCTGAATGAAAGTCATTGAATTTGGAGCTAGAATTTCCTTATTATAATTTCAACTCTCCCCCTTTTTAGATATGTAAAGCTGGACAAGTTAGTACAAGAACTATGATAACCCTTGACAAACTGTGACATTCTAAATATATAGAATTCTTGAAATGTAAACTTTTAAAAAAAAAGTTTATTTAAAGGGGCGGAGCCAAGATGGTGGCATAGAAGCAGCAAAACTCCACAGTTCCCACACAACCACCCTGGGAACCCATAAAATGGAATTCTAAACAAATTTTAGAGCTCCAAAACTCTCCAAAATACAGAAAACACATCTGTTGCTGCAGGCAGCTCAGCAGGTGGGGCTCTTCACAGCAGTCTGGGAGCCACAGCTGGCTCAGCTGGAAACCCTGGCCTGGCCACGCCCCAGGGCATCAGGCAGAGCTGAGTCTATAGGAGAGTAGAACTGCTGCACTGGAGCACAGTTATTACATTTATCAGTCCAGAAGAAAAAAAGGCTAAGAGAAAGGTCAGTGGATTTTGCTAAATTTGGGGGAGAAGAGTAGTCTGGCCAAACGGCTCCAAGGGCAAGGAAGCAGTAGGAGGAGGCTATGGCAGCACAATGGCTGAGAACAGCAGCGGCCTACACTGGGCTGCTTCGGAGCCCCTGGTCTGCAGACGGCAGAAGGGCTGAGGCAATTGATTCAGGGCCAAGGGCTCTTGCATTGAGTGGCCTGGATCTGGAGCGTGGTCTTGAGTGGTGGTCTGGGGGTGCACTTTCAGTCAGCCAAAGCTGGGGGGGCTGCAGCACCCCACTAATAGCCCTATCAGCTGTTAAGGCACCAGCGACTGGGGACAGAGCTTTCTCCCCCCAGGAAGCAGAGATCCACAGAGCTAAAAAATCAAGCAATTAATAGACTGGCCAATATGAGCAAAAGAAAGCAAAGTAAGAACAACAATAAAACTCTAAAATCCTTTTTTGTGGACAAAACAGATCAAAGTATGGAGCAGGAGGAAGACAACAGAGTCAAAACTTCCACACCCAATGCTTCCAAAACACTGGAAGAATGCCTACTA
>JAQQSW010010024.1:0-13094 GCA_028646575.1 Pseudocheirus occidentalis | reverse complement strand
GAATTTGGCTTAGGGAAAGAATGACATAAACTCTAAACTGGGTATCATGCCACACAGGAGAGTAGGGGGCATGGGGATGAGAGGCAAGATGACGGAGGGGAGGGCAGGGTCTGGGGGAGGGTTGCTGGAAGCACACACTTCAGTAAAGGGACAGGGACAGGGCAGAGAAAAGAACAAGGGGAGCGAAGGATAGGAAGGAGGGACATATGATCAGCCTCTCACAATATGTCCCCTGTGAAGACATCCTGTGTAATTACATATGCACAGCCTGTATTGAAGTGCTTGTCCTTCCAGTGGGGGTGGGTGAGAAGGGAAGAACCAAAAGAATCTAGAATTTAAAGGTCTGCAATACACGCAACTAGGAATTAAGATATACAGGGACTGGAGTAGGGAGACCCTCCCTTCCCTACCAGAAAGTTAGAGGGATGTTGGAGGAGGGCACAAAAAAGAGCAGACTGGGGGAGGGGCTTTACAGTGGGATCACTGTTTGGGGGCTGGGGGTAGGGGAAAGGAAAGACAGGGAGAAAATTTGTAACTCAAAAATCTCATGGAAATGAATGATGTAAATAAGAAAACAAATAAAAAATTTATATTAGAAAAAACCCTTCTTAGCATTCACTATGCACTACTAATCTCTTGCCATGATCTTTCTGATTAAGACACAAAGTAGAATCAATTCCTTCAGTTGCTTTTTCAAAGGTTAGAGTGTTCCTTTCACATCTTCAGTATGAACCACAGCAAAGATCAGAAGTAACATAAAGCCTGAGATTTCTATTAGAAGGATCTAATTTAAAATAATAATAATAAAAAATATACATATAAAATATACATATAAATATACATATAAATAAATAAATACAATATAAATAAATAAATAAATAAATAAATAAATACAAAATAAATAAATACAATATAAATAAATACAATATAAATAAATAAATAAAATACAAATAAAATATACATATAAAAAATATACATATATATATGGTGATATGTGAGACGATACTGGCCAAGACTCTACCCAATCAAAAGTTCTTTGTGTCAACATCTGGGCTTTTGGAGCCAGAAGACATTAGACTCCCAAGCGTGGCTTGTTTTAACCATCCTCTGTCCTTTATCTCTCACTTCCTACTCCCACACCCAGGGAGAGGGAAGAGAAGGGAGGCAAGGGTGAAGAAGGAAATCACTAAAGGGCATCTCTGCCAGAGCAGAGCATGTGGGTTACTTCAGTCAGTAACTCAACAAGCACATGCCCTCCATACATACAAAGTGCTTGGCTTTGAGAGGAATTGGGAGGGGTCACAGAGAAAAACAACTGGGGCTCAGGACCTAATCATTGCTCAACCATGGTTGTTCCAAGAAGATGTGCTGGAGCCCACCCAGAGGGAGACCCTCCTGCAATGATCTCTACCAATCCCTACTGGATTTCCTACTAAGCCCAAAATGAAGCCATCTCTTGGCCCCTGCCATCACCCAATGGACTCTGCCATACACACAATGTAAGAGGGTTATTCTTTTGTTTTTATAAGCACCCAAATCAGAGCTGATGTCTCTGCTTTTCCTTATCTCCCAATTTTCCGAGTAAGCAGCCTGTTTAGAGATACCAGCTAAGACCCGCTTTAGTCATTACACACACCCATCTTCCCTTTGGGTTTTCTTTCAGGCTGAAGCAGACACCCAGGTGACACAAATAAACACTAACCAATCCATCCTCCGTGGGGGTGTGTGTGTCATGCTAACCCACTTCCCAAGCAGAGATAGCGACCCAAGCCCAGAAAGGTGATGAGCCACCGAGTTTCCAGGACCCCCCAAAAGATGACAGTAGGCAGAATAAGTGGCCCCCTAAGCCTGCCCTTGTGAGGCAACTTTTAAACTTCCACTGAAGCTCACCCCCTGGCTTTGGTAACAGAGCTGGAGAGCAGATGCCCTTTGACATAGTTATCTGTATCAAGGCTACTCTGGACTAAGTCAGAGGCTATTTCCAGGGCTAACCCCCCAGAGCAGGGTTTTCCAGTGAGTCAGATGCACCATCAAAGACTTTGCTCTTATCACAAAAGGATTTCCTGAGTTCTACAAAACTGGCCTCTAGGCTCACTCCTGCCCAAGTATCCTTCAAGCCCTTGATTCTCTAGGGTAGACATCCCTTCCTCCTCCTCCAAGCTTGAAACCTTAGGAAAGCAGCTAGACCAGACGACTTGGGTGAGAATCCTGATTCTGATACTTACTACTAGCGTGTGTCTGGGTGAGTCATGACCATCATGGGCCAGTTTCTGACTCTGTAAAATGAGCAAGCTGAAACTGGACCCTTACACTGCTAAATCAACAATCCCATGATTCCTGCTGGGGAAATCCACAAGCAATCAACAATGTACCCCTCCGATGCTACAAAGTGTCTTCTAGGAAACAGGGTTTAATGAATAAATGAATGAATGAAAACAGACTATTAAGCTCTTTCTAGTTGCCAAGCACTGGGCTAAGAAGTAAGGATACAAATAGGGAAAAAGACCATCTCTTCCCTCAAGGAGCTCCCATTCCATTTGAGACAGAGAGCAAGAGAAGCGGAATCCTCCACAGAGCCCATGGAAAGGTTCAGAAGTTCCAGGTAGATGGCAAGGCCCAAGAGAGCCTGAGGTCCTTGATGGCACAAACTCCATGCTAAAGGTTTTTGTTCTCTCCTGCTGCATCAGATAACCTCCCAGCTTCCGAGACAACAAAAGTTTCCCCCTTTACTCATGGTCTAGGTTCAAGAGAGGCCTCTTATCTCAGGAGATGTATTCTCAGGACTTAAAAAAAAGACCCTTACATTTCACTAGGTAATCAAGGGAGGTAGTAAAATAAAACAAAGTGAGCGAAACTTAGAACTGTTACCTTCACAAAGGTACATAGAGATTTTTCAGTTCAGCCCCAGCTGACCTTGGGTCTCAGGACCAATTCATACCAAGATGTTCAAGGAACAAGTATGGCAGCCCATTGACTCCCCTGGTTGTGGAGCCAGAAGCGTGAACACTTCCTGTGTGGCCTGGACAAGTCACAGGGGTTCTGGATTTCCTCATCTATAAAATGAATAAGGAGAATTTGGACTGAATAATCTCTTGGGTCCCATCGAGTTCCAATGTACAATCCTCTATTTCTCACTAGGTCTATATTCAAGCATTGTTTTCAAAGGTCTATGAAAATCCCTGTATTTTATGTCAGCACTTATCTACCCTTGCAGGATTCTATGTGAGAAGGGGACTATTCAGAGGCATGCTCTGGGCATCTTAGACATCCCCAAATATGAGGCAGGTAGATAGCACAGGAGATAGAACACCAGTCCTGGCCTAAAGAGAATCAAATTCAGCCTCAGACATTTGACACTTACTAGCTATGTGATCCTGGGCAAGTCACTTAATCCCACTGCTGTGCCAAAAAAACAAAAAAAGAAACCCCCAAAATGTGCCACAGAATTGAAAGGGCTGGAGGAGAAGTCTCCAAGCTGGCCAGTAGATCGTAAACTTCCTGAGGGCAGGAGCTAGTTGTAACCAGATACGACAAACCCAAGGGCATCTAACTATGATCCCACAAATCTCGGGGGTCCCTAATTAATGGTGCTTGTTGTTGATAGCAACTATAAGGAGAGCACCAAGAGTCTTTTACTGGCTCTGTTTTCATAACAGAAGCCCAAAGAGAAGGAGAAAGGATTCCCAATGATTTGGAGCAAAAGGCTCACAGCAATGATGTGCTTTATAGCATCAAGGTGAGTGACCTGGGCTACCTGGGGACACAGAAAAATATTTGGATCTTCCTGGAAAAATTCTTGTCTCTTTTTCCCCCTACCAGACCAGACTGGAAAGGAGAAAGAAAGAAAACAAAGTTCGCAAGAAACATTAGATTGCAAGCTCCTTAAGGGAAGGAGCAGTTTCCTCTTTGCTAGAACGTGGCAATTGCCCAGGTTTTGTCTGGTTACCACCAGCACCTGCCCTAAGGAGACCTGTAATATAGTGGGGAGCTTAGGGAGTGCCCACTCAGCTCTTTCTATCATGTGGCACATTTTTAGTGAAAATCCACAGTGAATGGAAGCCAATCAGCATATAATAAATGCTTTGTTCCTTGACGGGTTCATGGACTTAGAACCAGAAATGAGTTCAGAGATCATTTAAGTCTACCCCCTTCATTTCATGGAGGAGGAAATTCAAAGAGGTTTAGTTTGGTCCAACATCACTTATGACTGCTGTAGTAATTTCTGCAGTGTACTGCAGAGTTGGGAATCCAGGGCCTTGGATTCCAAACCTGCTTCTCTGTCATACTTGGCTGCTCCCATTGAGCACAGAGAGCACAAGAATTGGCTAAAGGAAATGGGAAATTTCAGCCTGGAGGAGGGAGGACTATGGGAGACCTGACAGCTATCTGTAAGCATGTGAAGGGCTGTCTTGTGAAATTAGATTAGACAGATTCCTCATAGTTCCAGGGGCAGGCCTAGGACCAGTCAGAGAGATTTCAACTGATATGGAGCTGTTCAAAAAAAGGAACAGGCTATCTCATACAGTAGTGGATTCTTAGAACTGGTGGCCAGAGGATCACAGATTCAAAGGCTGGAAGGTACCCCAGAGATCCTCTAGTCCAGTCCATTCATTTTCCCCTCACAGAGGAGGGAAATGATCACTAGTTGAGGATGTCACAAAAGGGCTATCACAGACTGTCCAGGGGGCTAAACTGGTGATTTCTAAGGGCTCTTCCAACTCTGAGCTAGCACTGAAAAGAACCAAGAAGGTTCCCCACACCTGGTCTAGAACAACCAGAGATTGTAACATACCTGTGGCCAAAGAACCAAGTCAGGTGACTTGGAATCTAACCAATGATTCAGTCTCTGTGGCACCACTGAAATCCACAGCTCCCATTCCCCAAGCCCCTCACCACCAGGCCGATATGCCAGCAATTCACAGCCCACAGCAGTTGGCCAAAGCTCTTTGTTATCTATGAGACTCTGAGTGTGTGGGGGGGAGGGGGACAGGCAAACATGTATATTCATTAGCTTATCTCCAACAGCTTGGGGAGGTAAAGCCATTCAACGCCCAGCTCCCCTTTTTCTTCAGATGGGAAAATTAAGATACCAGAACATCGCCCACCATGGAAGTCAAGGGTCAAAAAAGTCAGTATCATTAGAGCTAAGACTAACCTTCCCCACAGCTGAACCAAATTGCCCCTTCCCTAATCCTAATCACTACCATCAGACCCTTTCTGCTCTTCCTCAGGCCTCCACATCTTTCACCTAAGGGACAAGACACCTATATGGGTTGTCTCCCCCAACAGAATGGAAGCACCATGAGGTCTTTGTGTCCACAGCACTCTGCATGGCCCCTGGCACCAACAAACACTTAACAGATGCTTGCTGACTGATCAGTAGACTGGTAGTTAGCCCTCACTCCAACCAGTACTAAATATGGTGGGAGAGGGGTGAAGCATCCCATAGCTCCTCAATCACTGGTGTTGTCTGAACCAATTCCAAGCATCTCCATGGAAGACCACTGACATGGGAAAATCTCCAGGTGTTCCACAGGCACCTAATGCCACAGAATGGTGGCAGATATTCTACTCATCCCACCCACCATTCCAACTAATTTCATGTTACACTTCAAGAATGATTCCCAAGGTGTTAAAGGGCAATGGAGATGACCTGAAAAAACATCATCTTGGAGCTAAAGCTCTGAGAGGAGACCAGTTTCTCTGAGCAGGAATAAAAGAAGAATTAAATTGAAAGGAGACTGGAGAGAGGAAGTGAGAGTGTAACCGTGAAGGCTCATGGGAGTTTAAATGGGAAGAGAAAGGGGGCAGGAATGTGAATGATTCTTGAACTGAGGGTGAAGCACAATGCAAAATGTCTCTCCTTCCTACCCCAAACTCCCTACTCTTAAAAAGTTGAAATATTATTATGCCAGAAATCATTCCTCTTCTGGAATGACAAATAGCCAGAACCTTCAACAAAGAAGGGACCTTGGAAGTCCTTGGGTCCAAAACTCTCATTTTACCCATAAGGAGCTCAGAAGTAAAATGACTTTTCCAAGCTAGGAAAAGGTAGTGCAGGAGTCTAAAGTTAACTCTTCTGCCTCCAAGCCAGCCTCTTTGGCAAGAGCCTCACCACTGTAAATAGACCCATGAGGTAGACTTTTTATTGATGGGAGGTTGTATTCCATCCTCCCATGGGCCTCCCTGTGGTCTCACTGATCCTGGCATTCATTCCAAGGATGCCAATCACAGTTCAGCCGGGCCTGTGTGAGCCTTGTCCATGGCCTGCCAGGAGGATTCCCAGCAGTGTGCTGGGAAGGGTTCCTCGACATCCCCTTAGGGTTGGTTATTCTTTTGCTCCCACACACCAAAAAATCCATCCTTGGCCCTGCTTCCCTGGACTTCCTCAATCATGAAGTGCCCTAGCCTGCTCATGCCCGCCATCTCCTTTGGCCTTTGGAAGACCTTCAAACACGATTCTTTCTAGACTAGGTTTCCATGATTTGCAGTAACAAAATGGCCCTGGAACAATCTAGTTAAAGATTGTTAAAGAAAGAAGGGCCTTTGTTTCAGGGAGAAATCTGGGGTCATTAAAAGGACAGTGCCATTTCCTGAAGGCAATCTAGCTTTTGGACTGAGAAAGGAAGTTAGGGCAGCATGAGCTACTCTTCATGGTCATTATGGACCCAAATCACTGTCTATTTGCAGGGTCTGTCCAAGATGTATGTACTAATAGACAAGCTCTAAAGAGTATCTATCCATTACATAGTCCAGACCAGAAGAATCAAACTTGTGGCCTGGACCAGATTAAAATGGAATTGGGAAATATTTAACAAAATAAATAAAAATAAAATACAATATGCATGATGTTAATTTGTGGTTTTCTAAGTTAATATTCATTTCTATTTGAATTTGACACCAGTAGCCTTAATATGGCTTTCTTAACCTGGAGTCCACAGACCTTCAAGGTTTCTATAGATGAATTTCAGAGGCTCTTTTATCTTGAATAAAAAAAAAAGTTTTCATTATATTCTTTTCTTTTATAATCTTATGTATATTATTCAGAGAAGGCTTCACCCAACTGCCAATGTGGTCCAGGACACAAAAAAAGTTCTAGACAATAAGCATCCTTCAACCACTTGGTTTTTCCAGTGCTGAAAGGAAAACCAAACTCTTTAGTGATTCTGGAGCACAGGGCACCATCCAGTTGACCCAATTTCACCCAAGGACAGGGACATCTGAAGGACCTCAGGAGCTAATAAGGACTTGGTGCTGGATCTCTCCCACAACACCAGCAAACACGCTTCCAACAAGCATCTGTTTCCCTGTTTTATGCCACCCTTGGTTGTAAGGTTGTAAAGACCAAGGTTGTGAAACAAAGTCAGTTCTATAGTCAGAGCTTCCAAAGACTATTGTTGACCTATGCAAAGGACCCACCTCCTTGGAGGAGAGCCTTTAACATGGAGCTTTGCTCTACCAAGTCAATTTTATTTTAATCATCCACAAATAAGCACAGTGAAGTCTTGCATTTGCTACATTCTCCAGTCAAGTGTATGATGGCAAAAATGTGCTTGACTGCAGTACACAGCTTGCCTGTTCTAAAGCCTTCATTAAGGATGCCATCAACATTTGTGTAGTTTATTCTCACGAGAACTGTATATAAATGATAGAAAGGGGCACATGTGTCTGTGCCATGCTCCAAAAGGAGTGGAGATAGAATAGAAAGTGGAAATAGTATGCTCAAAAAGCAAAGCTCAGCTACAGAATATAAAGGGCATCACCATTTAACCAATCCAAGAAGAAAGAGAATGGAGAGTTGACATTCAAGGTGTGGGAGTATATGTTTTCATATGGAGTCAGAGATATGTCTAATAAAGACAACCCCTCCCCTTGAAACTTACCCCCAGGCAATCTGAGGAATGCTAGGTTTGGAGTCAGACCTGGATTGCAATACATGGTCTACTCTCATTACCTGTGTGACTGTGCACAAGTCACTTCACTGTCACATTCTTCTTCCTTCTCTGTTAAAGGTCTGGCCCATCTTTAGGATACCTTCCAATTCCAAATCTGAGTTCTGGTCTTGATTCCGACACCCACTACATAACCCTTCTTCAAATCCTTCCACCTTGCTGAACTGTAAAATGACTTTGTTTTGTTTTTACCAACACCTGCCCCACCTAGAACCTTCCCATGGTTCTAAAGAGTTTCAGAGGAAAGACAGGAGGAGGAAAACCATAAACTTAAGGTGAGACTATTACTGTTAATATATTTTAAGGGTGTCAAAGGTCCAATTTCAATTCTGTTGAATAAATATTTCCTTGATACCAGCTACATAGAAGGCCCTAACAAGAAGTTAGGCCCTGGGGACACAGAGATAAACAATCCATAATCCCAGCCTGGAAAGAACAGTAGGAGGGGAAAGTCCAGGACATAATTCCTTCAGGAAGTTCGAGATTATAGGGCTACAGGAAAGATTCAAACAAAGTACTGTTGTCCAGGAATTTTAAAAAATATTTTGCTAACTGTACTGCAATATAATTGACTTCCTTTGCGGTTTATGCATCTAAAAACACAGTTCTGGGAAGGGGTTCATAGGCTTCCCTAGACTGTCAAAGGGGTCCAGAACACCCCTGGACTTGAAGGTACTTAAAAGTACCTTTGGACCCTACCTCCAATACTAAAAGACCCTCCCCTAGTAAGATAAGGCTTGTAGATCAGGGCCAGAGGAGAAAATGTCAACACTGAATTTGCAGTCTGGCACCCCCAGCTGGGTTATGTTTTTCATTCCCAGCATGACCTTGGGCAAGTCCCCACTCCGGTGGGCCTCAGTTTCTTCATCTGTAAAATGGTGGGGGAGGAGAGAGGGGGCTGGGCTAGAGGATCCAAATGTTCTGAATCCCTAGGATCCAATAAATGCTTGTTGATCGCTTCATGCCACCCCGAGCCGAGTTGGGGTTTTATTTCAGGGAGCAGCAGGAGCCGCTGAAGGTTTCTGAGTAAGGCAGCTGCCTTCTGCAACTGGGATTGGGGATCGATCTAAGCAGGGGACTGGATGCAGGGAAAGGAAAGACTGGGGGTTTGGAGGGAACGGAGGGAGGATTTGCCATCCTGGTTGGGAGAGGTGGAGACGGCCTGCTGGGGGTGGGGAGGGAAGGAAAGGAGGGAGGAAAGGAGGGAGGGATGGATAGGGAGGGATGGAGAGAGAGGGATGGAGAGGGCTGGAACCTGCAATACGGATCAGGGAGAGGAGAGCCAGCCTTTGTGATGAGCCGGGAGGCGTGCACGGGGGAAACCGGGGGTCTGCAGGGGGAAGGAGAGCCCCATGCATGCAAAAGTGGAGGTCCTTTGCACGGACTGGGACCCCTCGGCGCACAATTGCACGCCCGCTCGGAGCTGGTCCGGCCGGGGGGGGGGGGGGGCGGGTTGGGAAGGGGAGACGTTCGCACCGGGTGATGCGACACTGCCTGCCCGGGGAGGGGGCCTGCGCTGGCTTTACCTCTTCGCTGTACTCCCGCAGGACCCTCTCAATGGCCCCCGCGTCGCCCCCCCGCAGGGTGTTCAGCGTCCCCTCCGCATCCATCGCCGCAGGTGCGTGGCGGCCGCGCGCTACTCCGGGTTCCCGGTCAACGCCTCGCGCCCCCTCCCTCCGGGGCCGCTCTCTCGCCCGCTCTCTCCCCCTCCCTCCCACCCTCCAGCCTCCGCTTGGCTCTGCCTGACGTCACCGCCACTCACCTTTAACCCCAGTGACGTCAACGTCCCCATGGCAACCGCCGCGCCCGCCCACCGAGAAAAGCAGAACGGCTTTCGCCGCACGGATTGGCCACACGCCGGGGATGGGGGGGGGGAGGGGTTGGAACCCCGGGCGAGGCATCTTCCCCTGCTGGGAAGACGGAAAACGGGACCTCGGACAGAGCACAGAAGGCGGACTCCCTGCCTTGGCGCCTCTTACCGACGGCGCCGTTCTTCTTACATGGTATAGAGGGCCTAGAACCTTTTTTCTCCGTTGACGCGGCTTGGCCGGACTACTTCTCCCAGGATGCAGTGGGGCAGACCTGTCCTGTCTTCTCTCTGCTACCCAGCCCAACCGTCAGCTGCTAGGTCCCGAACTGCATGCTGGGAGTAGTAGTCTCCCTTCTCTTGGGAGAAGCTTCTCTTTCTCGCCGCGGGGCATACTGAGAATTGTAGTTTTCTTGGGGCCTGGGGACCACCTGGGTAGAGGGAGGAGCAGGGGGCACCCCGGAGGTTGTGGAGGCTGGAGCTAGAGCCCCAGAAAGGCTTTAAGGACCCCTTCCTTTCACAAGTCCAGGCCTTACGGAAAAGCTGCTGCCCAGGGACAGCTTTGGGCAGAACCTGTCAGGCCCAGGGTGTTACCAGAATTGATACCAGGAACTGTGGGAGCTGGGTGCTGCGGACTGGTCTAAACCGGTTTCTTCCTGGTTTTTTTTTTCTCTTTTTTTAAGTGGCTTTGGATCCCTTTGCTTGTCATAGCTGGAGCTTTGGATTTGGGGTCCGCACCCAGTGGGCTGGAAGCCCCTCTCTACTCCTTAACTTCTGTGTGACCCGGGAGGAGTTACACAACCTCTCTGGACATCAGTTCTGAAACAGGTTATCCTAAGGCTCCTCAGCTCTGAGGCAACTCACCTCCCTGGGCCTCAGTTTCTTCCTATGTAAAACAGGCAAGATTGGAATAGATGGCCTCTCTGGTCACTTTCAAACCCAGACCCAGCCATTCCCCTACTCTAGAACCTTCAATGGCTCCTTATTACCCTAGGATAAAATACAAATGCCTGTTTGGCACTTGAAGCCCTTCACAACTGCACTGGACTCCTGTGAATCTTTCCAGACCACTTTCACATGACTCCCCTAGTACTCCCCTATTTCAGCCACACTGGCCCACCCCAACTCCCCTATCTTCAAGTCCCAATCTCCATCAAAAGTGTTTCCTGCAATCCCCATCCTTTGGAAGTGTTCTGGGCTTTCCTGGAATTTACTTTGTATCTATGTGTGTCTATTTTGTAGCTACTTAAGTCTCCATTTCCTCCCTCCTAAAGTGGAAAGATAGCTAGATCCTGTGAACTCACTTTTCAAGAGTTATTTACCTACTCTGGGCTTCAGTTTCTCCAGCTGTAAAAAGGAGATTGGATGAGATGACCTCTAGAGTCCCCCCCAGTTCTAGATCTAAGAACCTATGATGACATTAAGCTCCTGAATGATCAATATTGTTTTCAGGTTTTGTATTTTACCCCCCAGGGAGTCCTACACTGTCTGATATACAGTAGGTGCGTAATAAATGCTTGTTGACCTGGGTTGAATGGAATTGAATTTCACTTCTAATATTCCTTGATCCTCTGGTTTGCCATGCCCCCCTCCTCGAAATAGCAAGTCTCCACCAATGGAGGTGTTCTAGGAGGGCCTTGATGGTAACTGGTTTGGATATTGTGACCAGGCTTCATTCTTCAGGGGTCTATGGGGGAGGAAGCAGAGTACAAAGAGGTATTGGGATCACAAATTTGGAGAACCATTGCTCTACACCTTAGTAAATAGTTTTTTGTGAATTATTGTGGCCCAGATTTTTGTCACCTGGTGGCCCACCTCCTGAGAATGAGCTTTTCCAGGTTTGCCTTCAGCAGGTTGCCAGGCCCATTCTTGACACCCTTTCGACATGGCAGGACACAAGAATGTGTCCTCCTGGCATGGCCTGGAAGGACCAAAGAACACCTCCTTGCCAAGATGGACTTTAGTGAAGGCCACATGTATGTGATATGATGAATTTGTCCAGAACTTAAAAGAATCCTCATGAAAAGAATATTTCTTAGGAAGGAAATACTTGTGATACTCAGGCTGTATCGCAAGTATAAAATTAAAATGTATCATTAAAAACACTTCACAGGAAATTACTCAAGGATATTACCATAACAACATAATCCAAAACTCAAGGCCTGTTGCTATGGGACTCTCTCCTCATTGGTGGAGATCAGCATTCCTCATGTCCACCTGTAGGGTGAGGCAGAATTGGTGAGAGTGGGAGAGAACAGGAGAACTGCTCTCTTCAGACCAGGAATGGGGAACCTGTGACCTGGTAGGGAATCTCAAGTGCAGCCCTTTGAACTGTGAACTTTGAATTCAGTCAAACGACCACCCTTGAGGACCTAGAGGGGATTTGATCTGTGAAGTTTGGATTCAGTCAAAGGGCTGCACTTGAGGACCTAGAAGGCCACATGTGACCTCAAGGCCCCAGATTCCCCACTCTGGTCTGATGTATGTACATATGTGTGTGTATACATTCATATACATATATACACATGCACATATACATATACAATACATACATACACATACTCTCCAGTTTCTGTTTTGCTAATGAGCTGGATGAATGGTCTTTTTTGCCATTTGCTTTGTGTGTTCATTGTACACCTGGTATTTGGTGGGATGAGAGTCAAACCTTGGAGCTCCCCTCCCCATTAATGAATAGTGTTTAGGCCTTCTGCTTGACCTTTGTAGTAATTTCCCCTAAACTAATAATATTTAAGGGAACAACTAGGTGTAACTCCAGCCCTGTACTCTCTCTCTCTCCAAGGACAGCAGAGTGGCCAGCTTCTGACAGGAATCAGTCTCCCTTAGAGAAAGGAGTAGGGGGGATGCTAAAGATGTCTATTCTGACTTCTTAGCAAGCCACATGAACGAGCCGCATCACATTAACATATTAAAAAGCAATTGGTTTTCTTTTTTTTCAGCCAAAGAAAAACAAAGTTTATTGAAAGTTCACCATATTGGATAGATTCTTTTTTTTAATATAAATTTGTATTTGTTTTCTTGTTTACATCATTCATTTCCATGAGATTTTTGAGTTACAAATTTTCTCCCTGTCTTTCCTCTACCCCGAACCCCAAAACAGCAATCCCACTGTAAAGCCCCTCCCTCCCCTGATCTGCTCTCTTCTGTGCCCTCCTCTAACACCCCTCTAACTTTCTGGGTAGGGCAGGGAGGGTCTCCCTACCCCAGTCCCTGTATATCTTAATTCCTAGTTGCATGTATTGCAGAGCTTTAAATTCTAGATTCTTTCGGTTCCTCCCTTGTCACCCACCCCCACTGGAAGGACAAGCACTTCAATA
>JAQQSW010010023.1:0-13094 GCA_028646575.1 Pseudocheirus occidentalis | reverse complement strand
GTGATCATCTGTCTCTCCTTCCTATCCCTCCCCCCCACCTTGTTCTGTTCTCTACCCTGTCCTTGTCCCTTTATTGAAGAGTGTGCTTCCAGCATTCCTCCCCCAGACCCTGCCTTCCCCTCCGTCATCCCCCCTCTCGTCCCCCAAAAATAAATATTAAAACAAAGTCAGAAGGCAGGCAGAAAAAAATAGAAGACAATATAAGGTATCTCATAGCAAAAATAACTGGTCTAGAAAACAGCTTGTTGATTCTGTTACATATGTATCTTGAAGATACTTGAAGAGAAAAGATTTAAGATCTACCTGAAAAGCATGACCAAAAAGAGCCTATACATCGTATTTCCAGAAATGTTAAAAGAAAACTGCTAAGTTTTCTTAGAATCTAAAGGTAAAGTAGAAATAGAAAGAATCCACCAGTTACCTATTGAAAGAAACTACAAAATGAAAACTGTCTAAAAATGACAGCCAAAATCCAGATCTTCCAGGTCAAAGGAAAAAGTACTGCAAAGCACCCGGAAAGAAAGAATTTAGATTTTGAGGGACAACAATAAGATCACATACCATTCGGCATAAACCATTAGAAAGGAGCAGAGAGCTTAGAATATGATATGCCAGAAGGCAAAGGATATAAACTAGACCTAAGAAAGTGTTAACAATAAATATTGAGCTTCAATGTATGCGTGTGTGTGTTATTATTTCCCCATTGAGTCCCAGTTGTTAAATATGTCTTTGGCAGACCCTAGTATTGCCCTGTAAATGCTGCTTGAACACAGCAGGAGCCTAGTAGAAATGTCAGGGAATGACAATGTCACCTAACTGGAGATCTAGAGGCCCAGTGACCATAGGATAATAAATAACAATTGGTGAAAACAACAATAATAATAATACTAACTGGCATTTGTAGAATGCTCTAAAGTTTGCCAAGTATTTTGCATCTATTATCTATTATTGAACTAAAAAATGCCCATGGTTTAGTGCATATATATGGAGTTTTCCAATCAAACCCTTTGCTTGATAACTTCACCCACTGAGTAGGAAAAAAGACTCTACCCCTTGCCCTAAACCTGCTTTGTTTTCCTGACACATTCTTCAAAAAAAGAATACTGCATACAGTTTTATTAATCAAAATAAGATAAATGCATAAAATCATATATAAAGCAACCAGCCTGGGCCAGCAGCCTTTTGGATCAGGCAATCGAACCTTTCTGAAGGAAAGCAGAAAATCTGGCAGCTTATCCCTCCCCCTCCATCACTCACTTATAGAGCTAGATGCATCCACCCTGGGACTTCTCCAATCATAGAAAAACCCAAATAGGTGAATAAACAAAGCTGAGTCTGGAGACAGGAAGAACTGAGCTCAAATCTGGCCTCAGAAACTTACTATCTGTGAGACCTTTGTCTAATCATTTAAACTCTGCTTGCCTCAGCTTCCTCAGGTGTAAAATGGGGATTATAATAGCACTTATCTCACAGGGGTATAGTGATAAAATTATAAATTATTTATAAAGCATTTAGCATGAGGTAGGCATTATATAAATGTTAGCTATCATCATCAAAGAGTCAATGCCTAGGAAGAGGAGATGATTCAGGAGTGTCCTCCAATAGGGCAACGTGACATTGAATGGGAAAGATGGCAGCAGGCAGATGGGATTAACAACTACCCCTCTTTTGGCTTAATTCTATCTCCTCTGTTCTCATCTCATTCAACTGTATCACTATCCTTCTTCCAGCAAACTGAAGGAAGGGAATCTCCAAGGAGCATAAGCAGCCTAGATCTCTCAGTTGTGTCCACCTAGATAGTAAGAAGTTGAAGAGGTTTGTGAAATAGAACATAAATGTTACATGGAGAAATAATCAATTAATCAGTGCTTATTAAGTACATACTTTGTGCCAAAACACTGTGATAAGTGCTGTGGACACTAGAAGAGGAAAAAGATAGTCCCTGTCCTCAGCGAGCTTACAATCTAATAGATAATAGACAGCCCAATTGGCATCTTCATCATACCTGCTTTCATTATTTCTGCCAAAGCCAAACTAAATGACAAATTCTTGACGATGACATTTTCTTCCTTCTTCCTGAGCAGTCTACTGTTTCTGACTTCCAACTGAGTCAAGTTAATTAAAGTTCTTGTAATCTACACCATGCAATTTCTCTTGTCAAGGACAGAAAATTGTGAAGTGGGACAATTCGCCCAAGGGATCCTCACCCTAGTTCTACTACTAAAATGTCTAGTGCCCCTTTTGTGTGATATCTTGGGTGTTCCAGGAGAACTAGCACCTTTGATGGGGGGATTTGTATAGCACCAACACAATATTCACAGCACCAGCACTGACTACAAATACACCAGCATAGTTCTCAACAAACTATAATAGACTCTCCATATAGAAGTTGGAATCAAAACATTTATTTAGACAACAGAAAATCAAATCCCAACACAAGAAAGTCAAATCCATCATAATAACAAAGAAGTTAATACACCAAAGCACAGGAGGAAGCCACACCATCCTTTAGCCTTCCCAAAAAGAAACATTCACAAGCCTAGCTGTCTCCTTGGGTGCATTCTCTCCTCCCTCCAGTTTCCTGTGGGCTCTACTCCACTTTTCAGCAAACTCCTCCCACCACAGGCTCCATGTGATTGTGTTTGACCTATTATGGGACAGGGGAAAATCTTCAAATTCCCATTCCCATTACATTCAGCCCCAATATCTTTCACGCCCCTTACATAGCAAAAATACATTAACAATACATTTCATTACATAGGTTAATGGGAATTTAGAGGTAACTGGTGGAGAAGCTGGTGTCAACAGAACTTTACAACAATATAACATGGATAACAAAATAAACACATGAAAAATATCTTACAGTGGGGCCTTGGGCACAAGCACCCCATCATTCCCCCCTTGAATGAATGGGTCTCAAAATCTTGCGGGAAAGGTCTCTTCTTTCATAGTTACTTCCTGCAGAAATTGGATGTAGAACTGTACCTACCCCCCAAGAGACCGCATTCTAGAGGTCAGTTCTTTAGGTGGCATCCAGAGCTTGGTCAACACCAGGTCCAGGGGTGACACATCATTGTTGTGGACTGGGAGTGATGTCTGATTTAAGCAGTCTACAGATAGAGGACACTAAGTCCACAGGAAACAAATCTAACAAACAAGTTTAACAGACAAAAAGAAACAAGAAGACAATAACCAGAAGCAGGGTAGATACAGGGTCAACCACGGTTCTGGAGTCCATGAACTCACTATCACAGCCTCATTCAAGGTAGAATATATGAGTTAAGGGTACAATTTAGTAATCATTTTTCTCTTGAATAAGCAGTTATAGTATTATCTTTCTCATGTGCTACAATTTCCGTAGCCTTTGGAACATCATCTGGCTTCCACTTTACACATATTTTAACTCCCAATTTTATTCTCTCAGTAAAACCAAAACCTTCAGTTCCTCTGATAGTTTTTTGGAAGGAAAGTCAGTTTTCACAAGGGTTATTGTTTCACAAGGCATAATAATGACTTGAACTGTTCTGTCATTTTTATAAAACTGTATGGGTTCTTCACCTAAATTTTGGAATGTCACAATAATATCTCCTTGATAATTAGAATCAATTACTCCAGCCAATACATGTATTCCTCAAGCTGCTAATCCTGATTTAGGTAATATCCATCCAAAATTATTTTTAGGGATTCTCGCACATATTCCAGTGGAGATTTTTTTATTTCTTTTCTATCCAACCAAAAGTCCTCTAAATAATGTAAATCACATCCTGCTGAAGCAGGTGTTCCTGGATATGGTGCTGGGACATCTGGCCTCACAGTCCAATACTCAGTATCTGAGATCTTATGAATTTGCTATTTTCTAATTTGCATACTTGGGGTCATCCTTCTGGCTAGAGGTGTACTTCCTCCCAATGGTCTATTATTCAAATTACATAAACAGTGAACAAATTATCCTTCTAATGTTGATACTTATTGTTGGAATTAAACTTCTTTAACTATTCTTTCAATAATCTATTCATTCTTTCAATTAACCCAGATGCTGTACACTAGCTAGCTCTAATTCATGTTTAGCCACAATCCTATGATAAATAGTGGGATTGTGAAGATATCCTTGTGGCAAGTGGGTAAAAATATATTATCTGCCATGCCATGTGAAAGCAACTGATCCCATTGTTTAGAATCTACTGGAATATTAAAGAAAGCACTGTCTAAATATGTGAATAATGTGAAATATGATGAATCCATTCTGTGTTGTTTAATATACAATGTCTTCATTTCATTACCTTTGAAGTGTGACCCATTGTCACTTTGAATCTGCTTTGGGGTTCCATAATATAGACTTATGAGCTCTAGAGTTTTACAGGTGCTTTTCTAGGTCACATTCTAATAAGGATAAGCCACTAGTACACCTGAATAGGTATCAACAAAAGTACACATACATTTGCATCCTTTATCTTGGGGTAGGGGACCAATATAGTCCATTTACCAAGTTTGGCCTGGGACTTTTCCCCTTGCTATCTCTCCAGTTACTACCTGAGGAACAATTTGTTCCTTTTCCAGTTAACATATATGGCATTCCTTTGCTACTTGTTTTAACAAGGAATGAGAGATACTAATGCCTCAATCTTGTGCCCACCTGTTTGTAACCTGGACCCCTAAATGACTGGCCATTTGATGGACCCATTTTGCTAGTACCAGATCATCAGCTGGTGTCAGAGTAGGGAACAATATGTCGAGTAACAATTTTGCTAGTCAATGAGCATGAGCATTGTAGTCACATTCTGGCATGGTGAGGACCATGAGAAACTGACAAATTAGTAACCAAAGACATGTCCCATATATCTTCCCCTAATTCTTTGTACCAAACTTGTTTATCATGAATTTCTCAATTTGGATTTTTCCACATGGGCATCCATGTAGCTAATCCATTAGCTACCACCCATGAATCAATGAATATATGATACTGTCCTCCTTGTTCTGTTTTAATGGCTTTACTACCGTTAAGTTCAGCATATTGACTACTTCCATCTATCGAAGTACTTTCCAAAATCTACATAGTACATGGGTAACCTACCTAGACATTTTCTAATGTCTTTTGTGGCCCAAATATTTTGCTGTCCCATCAATACACCATGCATGTTTTTTTTCTGTTCTTCAGTTAATCCATCATATCCCTTATTCCATTTTACCAAGGACTGTACCAACTGTTGCATTGGCTCAAGGAACATATCATTTCCCTCAGTATTGATGTTTGCTATAGATTCACATAGAGCAGAAACTCCACTTTTGCCTGTTTTAGATCTATTTGGAATATACCATTTCCATTTCATTATTCTAGCCTCTTGCAAATGTCCAGTTCTGTGAGAAGCTGGGCTACTCCTTGCCCAGGTCATAATTGGGATTCCAGGCCTTAATATCACTTGATGGCCCAGAGTCAGTTGTTCAGTCTCTACCAAAGCCCAATATGAAGCTAATAACTGCTTTTCAAAAGGAGTATATTGAATTCCAGATGAAGGGAGCTTCTTAGACCAAAATCCTAAGGGAACATTTTTGTGTTTTTCGTTTTTGCCATAAACTCCAGTTTTCATATTTATCCTGTACAGTCATTTGTCATTCCACTGGACCATTTTGCATAAGCCATAAAACTAGGACCAATTGTATAGAAGCCTTGGGTTCTTCAAAAGCTTTACTAGGCTCAAATCCCTAATCAGATGCATATTACGCCCAACAAACTTTATCTAAGGGTTTCAAAATCTGTCCCAGGTATGGAATGTGACGTCACCAACATCCAAATAGTCCTATAAACTTTGGAATCTCCTTCTTATTGGTAGGGATAGGAAAATCCTGAATCTTTTGTCAGGCTTGCAAGAGAATTTCTCAAAGCCATTTATTCCATTGTATACCAAAAAATTTTACATTTTGAGTTGGCTCTTGAATCAACAAGGTTAGTTTCCCACACTTTGCTTTTTATATGCTTAATTTAAAGCGTCAAACTCTTCTCCACTTCTTTTTCATTTTTCCCTGTATATTACCTTTGTAGTTAGTAAACTGTATACCAGGTAGCTCTAATTCATCCAAATGTTCAGCCACAATCCTATGACAAATAGTGGGGCTATGCAGATATCCTTGTGACAAGTGGGTAAAAGTATATTTTCTGCCCTGCCAAGTGAAAGCAAACTGGTCCTGTTGTTTAGAATCTATTGAGACAGTAAAGAAAGTATTGGCTAAATCAATAACTATGTACCAAGTCCCATCATATTTCTGGATCCTTTCTATTAAGGTGGTGGTATCTAGAACAGCAGCATACAAGAGAGGAGTCACCTTATTCAATTGTCTATAATCCACTGTCGTTCTCCATGTCCTATCTGATTTTTGTACTGGCCAGACAGGATTATTCCATCTAGTAGTTATAGGGACTAACACTCCTGCTTCAATATATTCCTTTATAGTATTGGTAATTTCATCTTGTTTACATGATACTGTTTTCAAGTAATTAATTCAGGGGCAGTCAGGTGGCACAGTGAGTAGAACATCAGCCTTGGAGTAAGGAGGACTTGAATTCAAATCAGGCCTCAGACACTTTATACTTACTAGCCATGTGACCTTGGGCAAGTCACTTAACCCCATTCAAAAAAAAAGGAGAGTGTATGTGTTTACAAGAATATATGTGAGTGTACTCAAAGCTATGTACATGTATACATAGACAGAGGGCACAGGATGAGTTGAACATGAAGGGATGGTATCCAAAAAAATAAAATTAAGAGGTGAGAGAGGAATATATTGCGAGGAGAAAGGGAGAGATAAATTAGGGTAAATTATCTCATACAAAAGAGGCAAAAGAAAACTGTTACGATGGAGGGGAAGAGCAGGAAAGTGAAAGAGAATGGATAGACCTTACTCTCATTGAATTTGGCTTAAGGATGGAATAACATACTCACTCAATTGGGTATCTTACCCTACAGGAAAATAAGGGAGAAGGGGATAAGAGGGGGAGATAGAAGGGAGGGCAAATTGGAGAAGAGGGTAGTTAGAAGCAAACATTTTTGTAAACGGACAGGGTCAAAGAAGAAAATAGAATAAGTGGGGTGGGGAATAGGATAGAAGGAATTATAATTAGTCTTTCACCATATATGTACTATGGAAATGTTTGCGTAACTACACAGGTACAACCTATATTGAACTGGTTATCTTCCCAGGGTGAGTGAGTGAAGAGGAAAGAAGGGAAAAAAATCTGAAATTTAAAGTTTTAAAAACAAAGGTACCCCACTAAAACTGTATTGATTCCTATCTTCCTTTGGTATCTCCCCTCAGGTGAATTTAGAGTCATACTTCTATTACATATCATACACATTATATATCTATTCCAATGATGTATTCAGGAATGGGTACAATTACTGTAGCATATTCTTTCTTAGATAATTGTCCAGTTTTCATCTTTAATTTGTCTAGTTAATATTTCAGCCCCTCTCAGTCCTGTGATGGTAATAGGAGTTCCAGGTTCAAATTTGTCTGGGTTCCCATATATAAGGGAGGCCTCTGCCCCAGTATCTCCTAATACCATAGTTAGAGTATTTGATCCATTTTTCCAACATGTGGTCGAATTGATATGGGGCCTATAATCCTGTCTGTGTATTTCTTTAATCTGAGCTGGAGCTTGGCCAATTTCTTATTCTCCCTAAAGGTGTGATGAACAAGTATTCAGAAGGATCTGTAGGGGCAGTTCTTACTTCCTGTTCTGTGTAATAATAAGCCCCTTTTCTTGGTATATTTTATATAGTTAATTAGTTGGAATACCATCAATTCTTCCAAAATCTACCCCTGCTCTACATAGAGCAGTAAATAATTATTTTCTTGTCAATCTATTTTGACTTTGAATCTGCTGTCTATTTACTCTTCTCTCTCAAGGAAATTTTATCTTTTTCCCATTCCCCTAAGTCACTTAACTGTGAAATCTTATCCAGCACCTCTGAAATAAGGTTCACCAATTAGTAGAGTCAGAATTAGGTGCTTATAAGCAGGAAGAGTTGTCTTCACTATGACATTTTTATGAGAAATTGCTAAGGGGATGTTGTGATATACATTTGCATCTCCAACCATGATAGATGCCTTCATTACCTCCTCCTTTAACTTTCTCATATAGTTCCTAAGTGAATATCAGAGTCTCTCTCCACTGGGCCACATAGAATCAGTGGTGTATATATTGTTGCATCCTCCAGCAGCTAAAGCTAATAAATTTGTCATATTGTTACTTGCTAACATATGAGAATCCCTAAAAGCATGCTGTACAAAAGGATTCTGACTAATACCTATAAATTTCAAACAATCCTTGCTATCTATCCATATTCCTCTGGCCCCTTCATTACTGATTCTCACCATCCAAGACTCTAAAGATTCTCCCACCCTTCGAGTGAATCTACTTAATAGATCAGTAATAGATCACTCCTGCTGAGTGAGATCCTCAATTATCTCCCTGAACTCAGTTTTGAAGCCTGTGGTTCTCCAGCTTTCTTCTTAGTGTGGGGACAGCTTCTGCCCTCGTAAAGACCTCCTCATTTAACATCATTTCATTTTCCACCCACACACTCTCCTGGAAGTGGTTGCCACAGCAGCTGGACTCAGTCTATATTAGGAAGGCCTGCACATTCCTCTTGTTAGTTTTTTGCTTTTTCTTAGCTGAATTAACAATTTTTTCTTCTACCACCTGAGATCTCTCAGCTTACTCTTCTGAAGAAGAACCCAAACGCTGTGCAACAGAAAGTTTCTCACACAAAGCAGCTAAGTTCCTCTCCATCTGAACTTTTTCAGTGGTTTTATTGGTATTCCTTGCAGACATGTTTCTAAATCTCTAGATTCTCCCTTTTGTAGCCTCAGTTCCCAGTTTTCACAGAACCCTGTACTTTTAGCCTGTTCCCTTGCTAGGAAGGAATAAGGCAAATCATCCCATCATCAGATATCCATATCTTCTTCTAAAGTCCTTCTGCCTACAAATAGGAGTCCAATATTTCTCTATCCCATCCTCATCATTAAATATTGCAGTGCCAATGCAATATGCACAGCACCAATGGTGACTACGAATATGCCAGCATAGTTCTCAATCACAAAATATAACAGACTCTCCATAAATAAGACAAAAGCAAAACATTTATTCAGACACCAGAAAACCAAATCCCAACAGCAGAAAGTCAAACTCACCATAGTAATAAAGAATTTAATGCACCATAACACAACAGAGAACCACACCATTTAACCTTTTTCACAAACAAATACTCACAAACCCAGGAGTCAAGACTTCACCCCATGGTGTTAGTGGACCTCTTTGAAAATGAAGAACAAACAACTATGACCTTATGCTGACCTAGGGCTTCTGTGAAATTGCTCATAGAATTTTTGAGTTATAAGAGTTCTCGTAGATCACCTAATAAAATCATGAAACTCTAGATACCCTAAACAAATGATCGTCCAATATCTACTTGAAGACCTTCAATGATGAGAAATTCACTACCCCTTAACATAGCTTTTCTCATTTTGGAACATGTAAAGCTACAATTTCCACCCATGGCTCCTAGTTCTGCCCTTCAGGGCCCAGAAGAAAAGGTCTGATTTCAAATAATTGAAGATTATTATTGAGTTTCTCCCTTATCCCTAAGTCTGCTCCAAGCTACAACACCTCACCAATTCCTTCAGGCAGTTCCCATGTGGAATAGTTCCCAATACCCTCCTTGTACTTATTATCCTTCTCTGGATGTGTTCTAGCACTTCAAAATTGTGGCTCCTAGAACTAGACATAAAATTTCATAGATATGGTACAGATAGATATGGTATAGATAGAGTACAAAAAGATAATCTATTTCCTCACTCTGGATAATATACCTCTAATTAATCCAGCCTAATATCTGTGGCATTTCCTCGCTCTGGATAATATACCTCTAATTAATCCAGCCTAATATCTGCAGCTTTCAAGAAACATAAATTCTGGATAATTTAATCATTTTATTAATAATGCCAGCATTTTAATAGAATGAAGGTCATTTGGTCATCTCTCTCTTAGACCAAAGACAGTCATGGTGGTGGGCTCAAGCTTATATGTTCATTGGAAGAAAGGCATCCCTGAGAGTGGCAATCAATTCTTATTGGCTAACAATTAACGAGAGAATAAATATTACAGCCCCTGGACCTGAACTTTGATTATGTTATTTACTTCTAAGTTAACCTTAGCCTTGGGCAATCTATTCAAAGAATTTATTCCCACCCAAACCTGAGGAGAGCACAATGGCTAACGCTCCTGGATGGGGGTCTGGAAAGAAGAAAAGGTTAACTCAACCTTTAAAACTGAGGTTTTGAAAAAAGGAAAACAGAAAAAGGGAATAATCTGAATCTCCCCAAATCACTGGTTAACAGTAATAATTTCTCCTATATCCCATTAGTTTGGGAATTGCTTTCATTGTTGCTGGGGCGGGGAGGGGAATTGTGGTCATAATGGTAGCTTCCAAGTGAAACCACTGACCCATAGTAAGTGTACTTGAAGACTAGGGACATCCTTAAACCTTTTTCATATGATTTTTTGCTTTAATTCTTCTGTAAGTAAGAAGTTGATTTTTTTTTAAATCTAATTGCAGGATTTAATATTAGCTTTAGTCAGGCTTAACTACTTCAGAAAGTAGTACTGTTTCCTAGCCTTTTCCCCCCAATCCTTCCCTCTCACCTTGCCCCATAAATCAAATCTTACCTACCTTCTTTTTGGACTCTAGTTTTCTAATCTGTATCATGCGAGGGTTAGACTGATAGCCTCTAAAAACCTTTCTAGCTCTAAATCTGTGAAATGACGATGATGATTATGACGAAGAAGAAGTAGATGATGATGATGATGATGATGATGATGATGATGACAATATAAGAGGATGGAGAAGGAATGGGTGATAGATAAGGAGAGCCATGATTCACTGGGAGTTAGTTCCCTACTCTAATAAAACCATAAGCATCTACCAAAAAGTGATAATTTTGGTGAAATTTTATGGTTGTACATAGGCTACCATAGTCTCCAAAGCACCAAACGTGAGGGTCACCAAAGGTCAATGAAATGGTAGCTCGTGGACTTTAATAGGCTCTCACATATTACCAGCAAAGTAAGGGACATCATCAAAGAGACTGCTGGCCAGAACAAAGGATAGACAGTGCATAAACTCCAGAGGGCTAGAGGATGGTCCTCCCCACCCTGTAACACACACACGTGCACACACACACACACACACACACACACACACACATACACACACTTTTGGTGGATCACCTGTGGAATACTTACAGGAGGCCATAGACAAGAGCCACAAAGGAAGAAAAGGCCCAGATGGGTTACAACTTGTGTATTGGAAAGAGTACCCGCATTAGTGTGATCAGAGATCCACTGAAGCATTGGGTAAACCAAGTAAAGGTTGTTATATGTATATGGAGTGGCAGCAGGTTGTAATGGAAAGAGAGCTGGCTTTGAAGCCGGGAAGATGAGAGTTCAAGTCTTGCCTTGGGCATACACAGGCTATGGATGACTATGGATGAGTCATTTAACCTCTCATAGTTGTGGATAACTTTCTAAGACTACACTCTTCAGATGATGTTGACCTGCCTTGGTGAAAGGAGTTTCCTCATCAAGTACTTCCCTATATCCAAAATAAAGTAAATAGGTCCGGTCACTATGTTCTTGATATAGATTATACCTATTTCCATGAAAAGAAAAGGGTCCACATCTTATACTTGTTTTGGATCGCACTTTACAGAGTGCTAAATATATGGTAAATACACAACTGTTAAATGGAATTGAAAAAGTATCACGTAAATCTGGAGTCCTGAGAAGTAGTGGAGTACTGGGGAAGAAGCAGGCTAACTGTTCTCTAAGATACTGGATGCATAACATCAACAAACATTAAAACTTCTCACATTAAAAGACTTTCAAACATTGGTCAATGTACAGCATACACTACCACCTACCCACCCTTCTGCTTTCAGGTAAGTGCCAAAGCTAAAAAAGCCATGCATGGAGGCTCCTCTTTATTCAGAGATCCAGGTATGGGTCTCCATTGACAAACCCTTATAGGCCCAACCTCCCAGTTCAGAGAATTCAGCCACCTCAGCTTCTCTATAATTAAGTTGATTGGCATGGTATGGAGCAGGAAAGCCAGATGGGAATTCACGGGTGGGCACTATTCAGACCCATTTATTTTTATCTTGGCATAAGTTTAGGTTCATAACTATGTTGATGTTGGAGACAATCCTAAGTCAAATGAAATCTCACTGGATGCCAAACCAAAGAGAACACACATATTTACCTTTCCTCTAGCCTCTTAAAAAAATTTCCAAAAACCGAGCTCTCCCTATCAATAGCATTTACACATTCAAGATGTTTGTTTATACTTACTGGAAGAAAACAACCCTGAAAACATATGTATTTAAGGAATTTATTTTCTGCCCTTTGACATCTATTTTAAAAAGCAACAAAAGAAGTGTGTATTATTTTCTAAATAAGTTTCCTTAAATCTAGACATTCCAGAGGCTAACAAAAGTGGGCTTTTGCAAAGCACTCCTGAAAGTTGCTGCTGTGCAGATGACTCAGCCTGGTAAAGGACAGGGAGCCTTCAAAGTCAGTTCTTAAGCTCTTAAGATCCTTTCAGCATCTTTTGTTGTTCAGTCATGTCATTTGTGTCTGACCCTTCCTGACCCATTTGGGGTTTTGTTGGCAAAGCTGTTTCCTTCTCCAGTACATTTTGCAGATGAGGAACTGAGACAAACAAGTCAGCTAGTAAGTGTTTGAGACCAGACTTGATCTCATGAAGATGAACCTTCCTGACTCCAGGCCTAGCACTTTATCCATCATACCACCTAGCTGCTCACCATTTGTAATGCCACGCACCAGTAGATTCCCAAAAGAATGCTACTGTGAACAGCTTTTAAGGTTCATATTACACAGTAATAGTGAACACTCTGTTTATTCCATTACAAATCAAGGCAAAAATTCACAGTATAATATTCACAACATTACATCTTATCACTGAAAGTCACAATGTGGTGTTCATAACAGCTTAACATTAGAATGGCCACACAGTTTTCAC
>JAQQSW010010022.1:0-13095 GCA_028646575.1 Pseudocheirus occidentalis | reverse complement strand
ACTTTAAGCAACTGGGATTGAATCCATGTCAGCCCTTTTTCTTTGAATGTAGAAGGAAAGCCTTCTTCAATTTAAAATACAAACTTGGATCTATCCACATGCATGGGGATCCTGGTGATCAAAGGCACCTACCTTCAAACTAAAAACCATTAAAAGTCCACATCCAGACTAGGACATTGCTTAGTGACTTGTTACTAGTTCTAATACAAGTTGACCCTTGAGGTTATGGATGACCTGAAACTCTAGTTGTTGCCCGTCTATAATCTGCAGATATCTTAGAAATCTTCCCTTGTTTCTTCTTTCTGTGGGTGGCCCCATAAATTGTCACTCATGTCTGGTCAGGAAAATTATATGATAAGTTTGAAGGAGCACTCTCCCCACCAAATGCTACCACACTGCCACTCACATACTGCCACTTATACCTTGATGCTGCTGCTGTGCTGATTGATTCCATTCCTGACAGAGGCCGGAGTGTTTTGGTGGCTCTCACTCCAAGGACCTTTGTTACTATTTGTGTTTCTGGTTGTCTTTGTAAGATATATCCAAAAATGAAGAGTGGCGCAATTTTATAGCTTTATTGCTAGAAATAAACATTTTTAAATGAACAAGAATTAATTAGATGTAAACTTATTACATAATAAAAAGTAAACAAAACTGGAAGTTGGAAGATTTAAATTTTAGTCTCTACTCCTTGGCCATGGGAAAGTCACTAAAATTTTTAACATTTAGAACTTTTCTTCTTTGTGAAACCGTCATAATATATACCATATCTGCCTGGAAGAACTTTTGAGGGGTAAGGAACATGCCAGATATGATCACTTATATGGAAGTATTTAGGAAAATGTAAAGAATTTATAGCTCAAAAGCATTAATTTTTCTCATATGTATTTAGTTATTTAGTAAGAGACCTATTCTGGATATTAACAAACATTTTCCATAGTACTTTTAGAAGTTATTTCATATCTGGGAAAATCTGAAAAATTCATTTTTATAGTGCTCTTAAGGGAATTTTAGTAGAAGAAAACACATATTCGAATAACATTTTTCCTTGTCTGCCTGCTCTCCAGGGGCAAAATGTGGGTAAAGGGTCATATTGACTTAAAAACATTGAAAGATTGTTTTTTCAGATTCTTTTTTGTTTGAAAGTTGAATACAATAAAATGGAGACATTTTAATCCTTTGTTTCACTGGTTTTTGGTATCATGTGCCTCTATGTTGGAGATTTGTGAGTGTATTTAGTGTATTTAGAAATCAGAGAATTTATTGCATTCTAGCATGGATTTAGAAAATACATAGCTAGAATTGTAGTATTGTAGCTGGAAGTTGCATAATATTGAGTGAGTGAAAAAAAAGAAAGGAAATGGAGGGATGCTATGAAATAACAGTTAAATTATATCTGCCTGTGGATTTAGTCTTTTGCCTTTTACTTTGAAAGTATGTTTCCATTAAAGGAGATTCACAAATGTGTTTTTGTGGGGATCAGGAAACCTTTTTATAGAAGTCAGAGCTGATCCAAACTTTGAAGGAAGCTAAGGATTCTAAAAAATCAGCTAGATTCTCAGAGCACTAGTCTGGAGTCAAGAAGACCTGAGTTTATATTTGGCCTCAGACACTCACTAGCTATTTGACCCTGCACAAGTCACTGTTTGTTTTAATCTGCTGGAGAAGGAAATGGCAAACCTCTCTAGTGTCTTTGACCTGATAACTCTATGTAGTGTCATGAAAAGTCAGACAGGACTGAACAACAACAACAGAATTCTAAGAGGTAAAGGTGATGAGTGAGTGTACTCTTGTCATGGACCTGTGTAAAGGCATTTAGAAAGGAAATGGAATAATGTGTTTGAAAAAGAGTGAAAAAGTCAATGTGTCTAAAATGAAGATTGCATGAAGGGGAAAAGTGTATAATGGGACTGGAAGAGTCGGTAGGGGCCAGTTAATAAAAATATTTGAATTGACAGAGAAATTTAAATTTGATCCTAGAGGTAATAGAGAACCATAGGTGTTTATTGAGCAGAGGAATAAGGCGAAATGCCCCAGGTTTTAGGAAAATCACTTGGCAGCTGCAAAGAAGTGTATCATATTCTTTAAAGTACTATAGAAATGTGAGCTACTATTAATTGTTTAACCTGATATTAGATGGTAAACTCAATGAGATGAGGTCCCTTGACTTAGCTAATCTTGTTTATCTTCCCATACACTTAGCACAATGCTCTGCATACAGTAAGTAATTACTGTTTATTGAATTGAATTAGTAAGAAGACTTTGGATCATTATTACTACCATGAGGTATTGTACATCCTTTTCAAAGTACTGCCTTTTCCATGTGGAGCACTTTAGTACTAAAAGAGAGAGAAAAGTGGTTTCTGAGCAGAAAAAGTAATGCCAACTAATAAATGATGCAAGATATTATCCCTCATACATGAACATTTTTGATATTTGAAAGTAGGAAAATGCTTTCATTTAGTATAAACTGCTTACATATGTATCAAAACGCACACTTATCAGATGAAATTTAAGTACTTTGGGAAATAAATGAACTGTGACCCAAATAGAGACTTAAACTACCTTTTGAATGATGTAGAATGATGCTTTATTTGTATGACAAACAGCTTGAAGATTTAAAGGGCAGAGAAATAACTTTTTAAAAGTTAAATTGGAAAAATGTGAGCATGAAGAAAACTGGTTTTAAAGTCATATAATGAGAGGCTGGACCATTTAGAGAACTTGGATCTGCAAGGTATTATGGTACCTCAATATATTTGCATACTTGTTTTAAGATTTAAAATAAGACAGAATTTTGTATGTAAAAGTGAGAGATATCCGGACTTCTGAACTTTGCAGTTCTTTGGCTTACAGAGAGCTGCTAGTTTATTCAATATATATATAAAATGAATATTTTATATATATATATAATTTCAATATATATATATATATATGTATAACATTGTTTTTTTCTAGAAGAAAGGTAATTACAGTTGAAAGAGTTTGTAAATGTTATACCAGTTTGTATTCACCCAGTGTTGAAGATCAGCAGGCAAGGATTTGGCAGAAGAGTAGATACAGTGTTATAGTTGTTCATGAATGGAGTGAATATAAAAAATACATAAAATAACATCAAAATTTATACTCCAGGATTTTTAATTTACTCCAAGAATTCAGTTTTCCTCCCGTGTGTGCTTCCCTAAAAACTCCTTCCAAGTATGTAACAATATTCCCTAAGTAATACTGAGCTCCTTAGTGGGAGCTTGATCTAATTTTATATGTGGATTATAATGTATTTTTTATTTAGACATTAAAATGATACTATAAGCAATTTAGGAGAGCAAGGAATAGTTTACCTATCATATTGATGGAGAAGGGAAGAATTTATAAGCAAAAAAGAGGTAGAAAACATTATGAAATGCAAATGAATAATTTTTATTATACTAAATTGAAAAGTTTTTACACAAACCAATGTATCCAAGATCAGAAGGGAAGCAGAAAGCTGGGAAACAATTTTTACAGCCAGGGATTCTGAGAAAGGCCTCATTTCTAATATATACAAAGAACTGAGTCAAATTTATAAGAATACAAGTCATTCTCTAATTGGTAAATGGTCACGGGATATGAACAGAGAGTTTTCAGATGAAGAAGTTAAAGCTATCTATACTCATATGAAAAAAGTGCTCTAAATCACTATTGATTAGAGCAATACAAATTAAAACAACTCAGAGATACCGCATCACGTTATCAGCTTGACTAACATGACAAAACAGGAAAATGATAAATGTTGGAGAAAATTTGGGAAAATCAGAACACTAATGCATTGTTGGTAGAGTTGTAGAAAGCAATTTGGAAATATTGTATCAAACTCAGCATATCTTTTTTTTTTTCAATTTGGATTAATTTATTTATTTTCTTGTTTACATCACTCATTTCCAAGAGATTTTGAGTTACAAATTTTCTCCCCATCTTTCCCCTACCCACCACCCCAAAACAGCAATCCCACTGTAAAGCACTTCCCCCATCACCTCTCAGAATATCTTTTGACCCAGCAATACCACTACTAGGTCTATATACAAAAGAGATCATAAAAAAGGAGAAAGGACCCACATGTACAAAAATATTTATAGTAACTCTTTTTGTGGTGGCAAAGAATTGAAAATTGAGGGGATGCCCATCAATTAGGAAAAGACTAAACAAGTTTCAGTATATGAATGTAATGGAATACTATTGTTCCATAAGAAATGATGAGTGGGCAGATTTCAGAAAAACCTGTAAAGACTTGCATGAACTGGTGCTGAGTGAAGTGAGCAGAACCAGGCAAACATTGTACACAGTAACAGCCACATTGTGCAATGACTGACTTTGATAGACTTAGGTCTTCTCAGCAATGCAATGACCTAAGTCAATTCCAAAAGACTCATGATGGAAAATTCTAATACTTCTCCAACTAAAGAATATGGAATCTGAATGAGATTGAAGCATACTACTTTCTCTCTTTTTTCCCTTCTCATGGTTTTTCCTTTTTTTTCTTCTTTCACAATATGAATAATGTCAAGGTGTATTTAATATGATTGTATACATATAGCCTATATCAGATTGCATGTTGTCTTGGGGACAGGAGAGATGAGAAACGGGTGACAATTTAGAACCCAAAATCTTGTAAAAGTAAATATTGAAAAGTAACAATAAATGAATGAATGAATGAAAAATACACATTAAAACATGTTATGATATTGTAATTTCTTTTGTCTTGTTGCTAAGTAACTAGTTATGCTTGCAATCTAAAAGCATCATCATTCTGAATGATTAGTTCATAGAAATGAAAAAGAAATGGTGGGAAATTTATAGCTTATGTAATGAGTCTGGGAAGTATATTTCCCCTCAGTTGAGTTACCCTTAGGATTATGAGGGGATTTGAGTAGAAGCACATGGTGATGGTTTTTATCTGCTAACGTAGAGTGAAAGCAGGTTAGAATGAGCAAGCCAGTCTGCAGATCAAGAACAGATGTACACATGTTCTGTGTGAGTCATGTGTGCTACTACTGTGTGAGTGGCTGCCCCATGTACCAGGTGTTACACTATTTCAGTACACTTATTCTTATTTATTTCATTCATCCTTTATTTGCCACTCATACTTATTTGGATTAATTCCCTTTTCAATCTTATCATCAAATTTAAGGTCTCTTTCCTGCTCTTTTTCTTTGTATACCTTTTTTCTTCTTTCATAGATAATAGGAATTTTGCCCATTCTTAGAGATTTCCACATCCCAAAATCATAACTTATGGATTTTTAATGTTTCTTTTATATGTGTTTAGAACATCTAAAAATAACTATAACTTCCTTAGGGTTTAGAACTAAGAAAGATCTCATTTTGTAAATGAGGCTACCAAGGTCGGGGGGGGGGGAATTTACTTTCCTAAAATTACACAGCTTGTTAATGAAATAATACTATTTTTAGTTTTACAGTAATAGTTATAGTGATAATGATAATAAAAGATTAACCTAACCTAGTTTTCATTTCCAATTGAACTTTAAGAACTGGGAAATTCTCATTCATAGTTTAAATCCTCTGTAGAGTTCGGGGCATCCTTTTACCATCCTGATAATTTATTACTATTGGTTCCTTCTTCTGCTGCTCATCATGGTGGTTCTTTTCAATAGAGAAAACATCACAACAGATCTTGGAAAAAAAATCTCTCTTCCCCCACTGTCCACTGCTTCAAATAGTAGGGGCTCATAGTAAGAAAATTTAGGTAGTCATCATCCATGTATGGGAATATTTGAATATTCAGGTCTCTTCTGGTTACTTTCATGCTTTCCTACTAAGTACAGAGATCTAATATAAAGTCATAAAATATTAAACTAGAAGGGACTCTCAAAGTCATCTATTCCAAACCTCTGATTTTATAACTATGTACAGTAAAGTCAGAAGAGAAGTGACTTTCTCAATGTTATAAAATGAATTAATGACAGATTATCTGTTGCGGTCTTAAAATCCCATAAGGCTTAAGAATATCTGTACCATTCAGGCATTCCCTGTCTGGCTAACTTGGTTTCAAATGCATTCAATCCTCAACTTTCACAGGGATAACATTCTTAGAAAATTGTGTAAGAGTTAAAAACATGAATGCTGATGCACTGAACCTTTGGGAAATAGAGGATTAGGTTACCATGACAACCAAAAAACTGTAATATTTTGCTAGATATTGCTGAAAGTACACTTTTCCACATGCAATTCTTTATAACAGAACATTAAGTCTGATAATATGAACTTTTTCTATCATAGTAACTGTGAAATAGCCCGTAAAATGCAGTACTCTAAATAAAATCAGTAATATGCAAAACATTTTTCCCACTAGCAATTCCCTACAAGTCTGTGACATTTTGTACTAACATCTCAAAAAAAAAAAGATCGAAGGCAATAATCACTTTTCTTAACACTTGAAATCCTTAACACTTGAAAGCCATTATTTGGAACAATACCTTCCTCAAACAGATAAACGTAACTCACCATTTTGATCAGAGGTACTATAAGTATTTTAGGGTAAAATACAATTCATAAAACTAAAACATTTTTTAATCTGAATTTTACCTTCCACTGTGCTAAATGGCAATGTGAGAGCCTTGTACTCTATACTATATTGCTGTAAATGTCTCTACTTTATCTTGATCACACTCTGAAAACCAAAGGAGGGGTTGCTAGGCCTCCAGTCTGTTGTCCAAAGACATCAAGACAGGTGATGTTGGCACCTCCAATACTCTGTCCTTTGTGGCTGGTCAATGACATTGGAGTTCATGAAGAACATATCTACTTGATAAGATCAGTAGAGTCACAATTGCACCAGAAAAATGTGAGTTTTAAAGGCAAACAATAAAAATATACAACTTATGCATGAGGAATTCCTTACTCTACAAAGCTAGAGTAAACAAGACCAGGGAAGTGTCTAGTAAAATACTAGCCCCTCCACAAACTTACACCCATCATGGCTCTTACTCTTTTTCTCTGCTGTTCTTAGCTGCAAATGCTTAAAGTCACAAAAGTTAAACATGACAATTGTTGAAGATTAATTGCTCATTTAAAATGTACAGACTTAGGAAAATAATTAAAAACTGAAACTGGATTTGCTTGAAAACATTGTATCATTCCTCTCCATTGGCTGTCTCCCTGGAATAGGAAAATGTGCTCAAGGTAAGTTAATGACTGAACTCAATACATAGTCATCAGAAGCCATTATTTGGAACAATACCTTCCTCAAACAGATAAACGTAACTCACTATTTTGATCAGAGGTGGAAAGTAGACACTGAGTATGTTTCTACCAGTAAGGTGCTTAAATATATGGTTTCTATTAAATGTTATTTTATTTTTGGAGCTAGAAAATGAGGCAACTAAAAAAATGCTAGGAATTTAGGAGGCCTGAGTCACAGAAAGGTAACACTGAAGAAGGTTGAAATTCACAATAACTTTAAATAAGATCAAATATCATTTTATCAAACATTTCTTATTATTTATTTATTAAATATGTTTTATGCATTTATTTAGCAAATATTTATTACATACAATTACATACATTAGGCTATAGTGACATTTGAAGAAAAAAAATCCTGCAGCTCCTGCCTTATGGGTCATAGATGATCTATATCCACAAGCAAATAAAATGAAAGGCAAAATCTGCTTAAATATAAAAATAATATGGTAAATGAGATGCATCTCATCCCATCCTTAAAAGTCAGGAAGATCTAGCTTTGAAACCTGCTCTGATAATGCAAACCCTGAGACTATAGTCAAGTCATTTGACAAGATTGATAACTCTATTTGGAACTAACATTTCAGGATGGAAACCAGGCATCACCCTTCATTACTAGCTAGATGTACTCTCCTGATTTCTTTTTCATCTTCTTACCAGTAGTCATACTCCCAGTAGACCCTTAGTCTTCCCCACCCTCTCCCTTTCTAGATCCTTAAGGGTAGGGATTGTCTTGTTTGTTTTTATTTGTATTGTTAGTTCTTAGCAAAGTGCTTGGAAATAATTGAAATTTCTCCCAAAGCTGTCCTTTATAGATAACAATATTTGACTTTTCAGCTCACTCCACTTTCAAACTGCAGCTCTGCTTGGTTTCATTTGCCAGCATAAAATGTCACCTGGCATCCCTACCCCTGTTTTCCAGCTTCCTTGAGTGTGTTGTCTTCTCCCACTGGATTATTAACTTCTTGAGGACAAGGACTGTCTTTCTTTTTCTTATTTGTATGTGTGATATATATTCTACTATGTATGGTTTCTCTGATTCCTATTTTGCTGCTGACATGGACAAATGAATTTCTTTGTTATTTGCTGTATGTGTTCATTATGGAACTGGTATTTGATAAGAAGTGTAGTCTTGAATATAAAGGTTGGAGTTGCCCTTTTCAAAATAAAAAAAAAGCAGATGAATTTAGCTTGAACCTAGATATTACAGCTATCCAACTAACAATATTTAAGGGAATGTATAGATATAATTCTAGCCCAAACTGTACTCTTTCTGAGGAGATGCCCAAGTTTCTCACCCCAAACTTCCTGCTTCCTCTCCTGGTGGGAATTAAAGCCTCTGTTGGAAAAAGGGAGAATGAGGAAATTCTAGAGATGTCTGTTTTTGTCCCTCTGTGAGTCAATCATGACGCCTCTAGTTACAAGTGTATTGGGGACATGAAATAGATGGTTATAGGAGATTCAGAAAAAGAAGGATAATTTCTAGCTAGACGAAATAGGAATGGTTAATGAAGGAGGAAGAATGAGTTGAACCTTGAAGATAGAGAGGGATATATAATAGGTATATATAGGATATATATATACATACATATATACATATATATGGTATATTGGATAGATAGATATATGGATGGATGGATAGATGGATGGATAGATAGATGGTAGATAGATAGATGATAGATAGATATAGATATAGATAATAGGATAATAGGTAAGACTGAGGGAGTGGGAAGGTCTGGGAAAGAGGAAACTTTGTTGTTGGAACAAATCTATAAAGGCAGGAGAAGGCAAAATTACTTGGGGCACTGGCTAGCAGTTCAGCTTGGCTTAAGCATACCTGAAATTGGAGAGCTATGAAGACATACTGAAGCCAGATTCAGGAGGACATTGAATGCCAGGCTCAAGAATTTATATTGAAACCTGTAGGCGGTAGGGAGCCACTGAAGATTTACCAGCAGGTTAGTGAAGTTCTTAAGCCTATGCCTTTGTAAGGCTGCTTCAGGAGCTATGGGAAGATAGACTGGACAGGGCAGAGACTAGGGCATGGAATGAGAGATGGGATATTATCATAATAGTCCAAGCAAAAAGTGATGAAAGCTTGGACTAATGTGATAGTTGTATGAGAAGAGAAAAGGGAATAGATTGAGAGATATAGGGTATAAGAAAAATTGAACAAAAATACAGATTATAGGAATGCTTTGGGGACTGGACTGGAATCATATCCTTTACAAATGTAAATGTGAAATTATACATGCAGTTAGGTTTCTGGTGAGAAGATAATCTGATTGTCTCATGTCAAAAATACAAGGCTAGATCTCTTGCTGGTTTATCTAAATGGGATCTGATGATAACCACTCTTAACAAATGAGATTGAATTACTTTCCTGCCTTTCCTATTCATAGTATTCACATATTATGCCAGGATAACAAATGGTTTCACTGAGCCTATGTATCAATCATATGGATTTATTAGTGTCATGATCACCAGAGTTAATTAAAATTCATTGTAAAGGACTCAGTGTTATAGCTACTGAAGTATTCCCTTGATAGTATTATCAGAATTCTCCTATTCTTCCTGAGCCAACATGGAAATATTATGATGGTTCTCCTGCAAGAATGGAGCTATGTCAATGATAGAGTTCCTTCATTCTAATACTATAGCCATGTAAGAGAGAAGCTGCGAGCACATTGACCTAGCAGGCAAGAACAAAGATTGTGTTTTTTATCCAGGCTTTCAGTAATTAAATTTCTAGCTTTAAGATAATTGAATAAATAACATTTTCCCTTAAAAATGCTTCTGTAAAATGGGAATGTCTTCCCTGTAATTGAAATCTAGCAAAAAATTGAGCTCACCCATTCCTTTTACCAAGTTTTAGCCCATTTATTCTGTTTTTTTAAAATTTAAAATGCAGATATAAAATAATGTAGCTTCTAATGATAATTTAAACTGGGTCATTATAATAATACTACTGTATTCACAAAGGGCATTTGTTTGTCATGAATTATTCTTGCCATTCCTACTGTATTTTTGTATGAAGCAATATGACCCATATTATAGACTAAAAAATTAAAATAATTTAACAAATAAATAATAAATATGTGATATATTAAATTATTATAATAAAACAATATATTAAATTATAATAAAACAATATATTAAAATATTATAATAATGTAATATGTTAGATTATTATAATAAAATAATAAATACAGTTAAATAAAAGCTTAACTTGATAAGCTTTTAAATTTTCAAATACCTTCCTAAATATGACCCTAGCCCTGATTCTAACTAGGACCATAGAGCAAGCCAGAAAAGAATCCCCATCGTCATCATCATCATCACCATTCCCCTTAAATTTATTCAGCCTATGTATCAATCACATGGATTTATTAGTATCTTGATCATTAGCTAATTAAAATGCATTGTGAAGGATTCAGCTTTGTAGACACTAAAGCATGACCTAGATACTATCATCAGAATTCCTCTATTGGTCCTGAGCCAAAACATAGTCCCTGAAAAATCATATTTTATCTCTTTTTATTGTTGTATTTTTGTAGCTTTATTATGGGTGGTGTGGTGGATAGAGCAATAAGCTTCAAGTCAAGAAGATCTGAATTAAAATTTAGCCTCCAATACTTACTAGTTGTGTGACCCTGGGAAAGTCATTTAATCTCTGTGTCAGTTTCTTCATGTGTAAAATGGGTACAATAAGGCTGTTCTGAATATCAAATGAGATGATATTGTGAAGCGATTCACAAACTTTAGACAACTCTATAAATGCTAGACATTGTGATTATTTGTAACTTAAAACCAGAGAAATGTAAAACTATGGGGACCCAGATGATGTTTAAGTTGTCTGGTTCAAGTTCATCCTTTAAAGGGCTGAAGAATCATTTCTAGCTTGATGAACATTTCTAAGTCACACAGGCAATTAGTTATAGAACTTAGATTAGAACTGAAATGTGGGGGAATTTTAGACTCGTTTTACTTCCCTTGGTTCCCCCCCTCTAGTTATCAAGGAGGCAGAATGGAGATGGTGCTAGACCTGGAGTCAGGGTCCAAATCCTGTCTCAGACATTTACCAACTTTGTGACCCTGGGCAAGTCACTTAATTTCTTTCAGCCTCAGTTTCCTTTTCTATAAAATGTGAATAAGAATCACACCTACTACCCACAGTTGCAAGAATAAAATGAGATATTGGCAAAATGCTTTGCAAAATGAACTGAAGGTACAGTAAGAGAGATATGCGCTGTTATAACTTCATTATCATTATGCAGCAGTGCTGGTGTTTGAGGTTTATATGACCAGCAGTGACTATGCCATAGACAATATTCTTTTCTGGAGTACAACCGATCCCTCTCAGTGATCAGCAGGTGGGCAGGGGGAGTGTTAAAGATATAATAGTATGCTGAAAAGCCTCATATGCTAGAAAAGGGGAAAACTGTATCCCCCTCAGTGTTATTTTTTTATATCTCTTATTTTTGATTTTGTTTATTTCTTTTGAATCACAGCATGACCAGATGAAGTATCCTTAGCAGATGGATCTTGGGTCATTGACTTGCTTAAAAGACTTCTGCTGTGAGCCAATGGACTAATATTCTCAATGTACCATTGATGTTTCATTTCAAGATGATAGTGCCATTCTCAAAGGTTAAGACTGATTAGAGTGTGTGTGAATATATATGTACATGTGTATACATACATGCATGTAGGTATGTATGTGTGTATATGTATACATACAGTTTACACACACATATACTAGATGGGAAAAGATTGTCTCCTCTTTTTCAAAATACCAATAAAACTTGAGTGTTTGAGTTCCATGCAGGGCAAGGAGTTAAATAGATCCGAAAACTTCTGTTTACAAAGTTTTAAAGCTACTAAATAGTGAAAAGTATGTCAATAGGTATCTTCTTTGGGAAAGTTATGATTTGAAATAAAACCTATGGTTGAGATGCAGGGATTGAAGGGGTGGTATGGGGATTGCAATACCTGAAAACCAGGATCAAAGGGCACATCTTGGTAGACATTTTTTCCTAAAATTTTCTTGTGCTAAGTTGGACCCCCTTGGTTCCGGCTGTTTCCATATAGAACTTATATTATATAAGTTTAATACAAGTTTCCATAATCTGAAGCTGAGATGAAAATCTCTGCATCAGAGTTATCTCACTGGTTTGGTCAGCGTCGACCAAATTAATAGTAATATGGAATTATTTAACATATTATATAGGATATATCTTTTTCCCTTTAAAGGATTATTTCATTGGAGACACATTAGATTTATTACACTTAGTCTTAAACGGTAGTTAGGTAGCACCTTTGACCTGAAGGTGAAAGAATGCAAATATTGGTTGAGTCTAAAGGAAGAACTTTATGACAATTATAAGTGTCCAAAAATGAAACTGGTTTCACTGTCAGTTGAGGTCTTTAAGCAAAGGTTGTGGCATCATTTGCCCAAGAGTTTCTAGTGGGGATTCATTCTTCTGTGAGGTGTGGAACTAGATAATTTTTTCCTGTGGATTTGGAGTCATCAAACCCAGGTTCAAGTTTTTGCCTCTGATCTCCCACTTACTAATTGTGTGGACATGAGCAAGGCCCTTTTCTCCTCTAGGCGACAGTCTCTTGATCTGTAAAATGAGTGGGTCAAACTAAACTACTTCAAGGTACTTTAGAATTCTAAATCTATGATTCCATAATCTTTACAACTCACAGATTCTGTGAAGATTTGGAATAACTATTCTCTTTTAATGATGTACTTCATATTTATGACATGTTTTATTCCCTGATGATCTCAGGGAGAGAAAGAGGAGAGAGAGAGAGAGAGAGAGAGAGAGAGAGAGAGAGAGAGAGAGAGAGAGAGAGA
>JAQQSW010010021.1:0-13095 GCA_028646575.1 Pseudocheirus occidentalis | reverse complement strand
GAAGGGGAGGTGTAAGGAGAAGATATCTGGAACTACAATCAGAAAGCAGGAGAACGGCTGCTCTTTAGCTTAAGTCAGGACCAAGATGTCTATTTCCCTTCAGATAAGCAAAAAACCAAGATATTTCCTTTATTTTTCTCTGCACTGTTCAAGAGCAGTTTTAGCAATTTACAGGGATCCCTGAATTCCGCTAAAGTTTACTTTGCAAAGGACCTTTGGCATGTCAAGTAGTTCTGGGTATCAGGAGTCCAGTTAGACATGTGCTAACTCCATTGTCTGCTTTCCCTGTGAAAAGGGGAAGGTCTACTATATTTTCTCTTTTTTTTCTGGTTTTTTTTGTCGGGGGGAAGGCAGAGCAATTAGGGTTGAGTATCCTACCCAAGTTAAGTCACAGTGCTAGCAAATGTTAAGTGTCTGAGACCAGGTTTGAACTCAGGTCTGTGTGACTCCAGGGCCGGTGTTCTATTCACTGTACCACATAGACAGCCCTAGAATATCTCTTTCTATTTTTTTTTCCAGTTGGGGAGGGATGGAAGGGTAAGGAAGAATAGTATAGGAGAGCAAAAAGAAAAGAAAAGAAAGAAAAGCACATCATTTAGGTATCTTTAACCATGCAGAAGATAGAACAGAAGGAAAGCCAGAAAACACAAAACCCCAGACAAATCAGACAGCTTTTTAAATTAAAGACTGGGGGTGGCTAGGTGGCGCAGTGAATAGAGCACCGGCCCTGGAGTCAGGAGTAGCTGAGTTCAAATCCGGCCTCAGACACTTAACACAAAAAACTAGCCGTGTGACCTTGGGCAAGTTACTTAACCCCAACTGCCCTCCAAAAAGCAAAATAAATAAATAAATTAAAGACTGAACTTACTATATTATAAGTGAGAAAAATAAAGGAGACCTACAATTTCATATAAAATCTTTCTCTATTCTACTATGTTATTGGTGATGGGAATGGCAATAACCATATTGTGGGCAAGAAACATAATTTGGACCAACTAAGTTTACTGAGCTCGCCTGCAAGAGAGTCCCCTCTAAGAGACAAAAATGAACAGTGCAAAATGTTTATAAGGATTTCAAGAAATAAGGAACAGGTTAGTGGACAGGACAACAATTAATTGGTCCAGATTCCCCTTGTTGGTGCTAGAGAGAGATCTGGTTAGTGTTAGAGCGCTTTCTGTACAACAGGATGGGAAGAGTGGAGCTAGGCTTTTCCTCTGAACAGGCTGCATGACAGGATACTGTGGCATGTCCTATTTTGGGTCACTTGTCTTGCATATAATGGGAGAGCAGGATATAGATGTGTGAACAAATCAGAGTGATTCTCAAAAGGGAGTAGTTCTGGATACACATTCCAAACTCTGAGATTCTAGAATCCTGCCATTTACCTTATGTCCCATTTCACCTTTTTTACTGTTCTGGGCTGCTTATCTTAGCCTTTCCCTTCAGGGCTGATTCTGTACCTTCACAGTAGTGATGAATGTAGGATGTAGGAATACATTCGGAACCTGTCAATGGTCTTTGAGAGATCTCAGAGAATAGCAGAGGAAGCACAGGACTGAAGTATGTTCTTCTAATTTTTTTTAATGGCAAAGTAGGGGACATACAAAGTATTGAGTGCAGACTTTGATACATGGAAAAATCACAGAATATTTTTTCAAAATGCATTGGGTATTGGTGAACATCTGGCAAAGGATCACTAATGGATCAAATCAGTTTACTTTCCTCTTCTGCTAGAGTTAGTAAACTTTTGGTCAGGGTACCAAATACTCTTATCCAGTGCTCTGGCTGGGGGAGGAAATAGACTGAGTAGCTGAACTTGATATGTCCTTTCATTTCTCTGCTATTGAAAAGAAAGAGATGGCAGCGTAGAAGCAGCAAAGCACCACATCTCCCACACAAACACGCTAAAAAACTCATAAAATGGGACGCTAAACAGATTTTCAAGCTCCAAAACTCTCCACAAGACAGAAAGCACTACAGGCAGCGCAGCAGGTGGGGCTCTTCATTTGTGTCCCTACCGGTGCTGATTTCAGGGTGGCCAGGGGGAATCAGGGCTCTTGCAAAGGGGGCCCTCAATATACCTGTTATGCCTCCTCCCCCCTTTCTTCTCAAGGTGGGGGAGGGTACTTTTCAAAATTGACCAGAATGAATTTGATTGCTTTACAGTTGCATTCTGACATGCAAACCTTTTCTCTTTTAGGTGAGGCAGGAAATCTGCCTCTTCCCATCTCTCAGCATTCAAAGAGGAGTTTTGAATGCTGAGGGAGGTGTTTAACCAATCAGGAAATGTAGTTAGACCTAGAAACCCGGGTGTGCAGGGACCCCCAAAGAAAATGAGTGCGGTACTTCTAGCAGGTGAAGTTGGGTCCCCTGGCTCTTGACCCCTGGAGGGGTAGGGGTTAGTAGACCTGGACCTCTGGTTGCAGGAAGTCCCTCATGTTGATGGGGAGCCAAGGGATCTTCCCAATTAGAGGGGGATCTCTGTTTCCCCTAGGGTTGTTTCTGTTAAGGAGTTTACGAGAACCTTAATTCATCCCCACTCTGGTATGAGGGGAGGACTGGTAATCTTTTTCAGGTCAAAGGAAATTATTGTGGGCAGGAGGGAGTGTTTAGCTAAAAATACTTCCTCACAGAAGGGTCTTGAGAACTCCCCTCTTTTCTTATCAAATTAAACAGAGTGGAGTGTTTGGAATTATATCAAACATTTCCCTTAATTTTCCTTTTCACCTGAAGTCTTTTGTCCTGAGAGGAGATAGAGTCTCCTGATTTTCTTCTCGATTTCTTTCTTATTGTGAGCCTCTTTTAACTCTAAGGCTTCATCAAGTTACCGAAGTAGTTTATAATGATGGTGACCCTGGACAAGGATGGTGAAATATTCCCCATTCATTAGTTCCTTTTTGTCATCAGTAGAGACCTTTGGGTGGGGCAAGTTGGTCTGCCCCAGCCCTGGAAAAGGGAAAAATTCCCCTCTTTTGCTTATCTGCTTTCTCCCTCTAGGAGCAGAAGAAATATTTTGCACTGTTAATTTTTAACTTCCTCTTTTTCCCAATCCCTCAATGAAGGGGGTGGAGGGGGAGGAAAAAGGAACTTTCATTTCTAAACCACAGACTGTCACAGAGACACTTAAGAGAGAGAGACAAAACAGATAGACAAAACAGACTTAACCAGAGGTCTAGACCTAAACAGAGGCCCCAAGAGAGACCTAATCAGGGGTTAAAGAGATACCAATACACCAAAAAGACACACAACCAGAAAAGACAGATGAACCAAGGGGTCCTCTCAGTCAGTATCACAACTGAGGACTCGGTAGGAGCAGTTATGCTGTATCCAGCCTGCCTTCCTACCAACAATGAGTACTCACCAAACCAACTACCAGTGGGAAGCCTTGGCAGGAGGAGACTGCCAGCACAAAGCTTTGGAAGGAATGCTCCATTCCCAATTTACTCACCAGGTATTTAACCTTCCCAAGAGAATTTAGTGTTTTTTCATGGCCGAGGCCACTCTGGGTTGGTGAATGATCTGTGACAGAGAAAAAAACTTCTCAGTAGCCATCCCCTCTAGCTCATTCCTGCCAACCTGGCCTCCACAGTCCAATGAATGGTCACCTCAATGGCCAAAGGGCATCTCACTGGGTCCTCCAAATGAAATGGCAAGTCTTAACAGAGTGACCACAGAGTACACATAAAAAGTTTTAGTTGCTTTAATTTACCAGCTGAGGCTGGTCCATGTACCAATCTGAAAAGACCAGCATCTACCTCAGGAGAGTAGAATCTTTTATACATTAGAGTTTAGGTTTATGTATCTAAATAACACAATTTGTTACTAAACAGGTGTAAACAGCAGCTGTTACTAAGGCGAAGGCGTTTGTGAAGGTAAGTGGAAGGACACAGAGCATGACGACTGACAAGTGGAAGAAAAATGAAGAAAAAGGCAAATTACCCTACACCAATTTCTTGGCTCCTATCTCAAGTACATAAAATTTTACTTGGCTGGTTTCTAATTTCATAAAGTATCACTTAACTGTTTCCTGGCCAATACAGAGAAATCTCAGAGAATGGTCAATGAATCACAGAATTGAAGGATGTTTTCTTCTAATATATTTTAAAGACAAAAGAGGAGACATAACAAAATATTGACAAGAGTTTGGCTTTGATACAGGGAAAAATTAGAGAATATCTTTCAAATGCATTGTTTATTTGTGAATATCTGGGAAAGGATCAAGAATGAGTCAAAAAAGTTTAAATTCCCTTCCTCTTCTGATAAAGTTATTGAAGTTTAGGTCAGAGTACTAAACATTCTCTTATCCAGTGCTCCGGTTGGGAAAGGAAGGAGACCTAGTAGCAAGACTTGATTTAGACTTTCTTTGTGTTTTTTTTTTTTTGGAGGGGGCAGGTAGGGCAATTTGGGTTAAGTGCCTTGGCCAAGGTCACTTTTGTGTTTGTGTCTTAAGTGTCTGAGGTCGGATTTGAAGTCAGGTCCTCCTGACTCCAGGGCTAGTGCTCTGTTCACTGTTCCACCTAGCCATCCTGATATATCTTTTGATTTCCTAGCTATTGTAAAAAAAGCATGTGATTTCTAGTTATCCTTTGGCCCAGTTCATAGGCAAGTAGAATTGACCAAATAATTGTCTGAGAAACAAGAGATGGAAAGTTTTCCCAGGATATAGAACTAAGTACTGTCTTCCTGTGTAGAACAACACGTTGTCTACAAAGTTCCACAATACAATAACATGCAAGGGTAAATGACACAACCTTCTTCAGTAGTTACATGTAGTAGACTAGAAAAATTTGATTTTTTCGGATGTGATTCTCTCTCATGTTCATTCCATGGTCATGTTTAGTCAAGCCAGGCTGTGCTATATAGGAATCATCCTTGTCCATCAACCTGGGGACTTTGTGCCTTTCTTCTCACTGTTGTTGTTGTTTGGTCATTTTGGCTGTTTCTGATTCTTCATGACCTCGATTGAAGTTTTCTTGAGGGTTTCCCATGTGCTTTTTGGGTAGGAGGCAGCTAGCCTCCCTGAGATGGGGGTGTACTTCACACTAATCCCATATCTCTGTGAGACTTTAAGGACGTAGGAACTGAGGTGCTGTGGCAGCACTATTCCTACATCCCCAAAAAGATTATGAATGTGAATGCTTTTTCCCTCAAGTGTAAGCTATTATTCTTGTGTATAAGAAGCAGATGGGAATTTGAAAGGGAGGGAGGGGGCTGCTGGCAGTTCCCAACTGCCCTTTTGCCTTGGTGTGCTAAATAAAATCCTTTTAATTTCTTTTCTTGAATGTGCCTCATTGATCAGAGTGAGGACTAAAGGAAGATTTCTCCTAACACACCAACATTACTGGATGACTTTGAACTAGTCATTTCTCTTTCTTAGCCTTATTTCCCTCTTTTGCAGAAATAGGACGGGGCAGTTAGAGGTGGCACAGTGGAAAAGAGTGCTGGGTTTGGAATCAGGAAGACTTATTTCCCAGACTTAAATATGGTCTCAAATATTTACTAGCTGTGTGACCCTTGGAATCCACTTAATCCTGTTAGCCATTTTCCTCCTCTGTTAAATTAAGTGTGGGTTGGAAAGAGTAGAATACTCCAATGCCTTTGCCAAGAAAACTCCTAATGGGGACACACAGAATTCAATACCACTTACCAGGAACCAGTTTGAGTGAGCATATTCGGGGTTGAACTAAGCACTTTCATTTTCTTCTAGCTGAGAAGAAATCATGTGATTTGTAAGTATTGCTTATCCCACCTCAGAGCCAATTTATATACATAACTGGCCAAAAGGAAGTCAGATTAAGTTGCTACAGTAGAACTCTGTGTCTCCCCTTGAGGCTAGCACATAATATACAATTATTAGATAGAAGTTGTAGGTAGGTAGTAGTAGGTAGTTCAATGTAGGGGGAGATAGTAATGAAGTTAAAAATAAATCAGCATTTAAATAGCATCTATTAAGTGTTAGGCACTTCACCAATGTGATCTCATTTTGTCACCACTGTTACATGGGAGAAATATTATTACCCTCATGTTGAAGGTGAGGAAATTGAGGATAACTTGCCCATAACAGGCAAGGATTTGAGGTCAGCTGTGAACTCAGGTCTTTCTGACTCCAAGCCCAGTATTCTAACCAATGCCTCACTTAGCTGCACTGAGACTAGCAAGAGTTTGACGTTTAAAGTTCCGCCCACTTCCCTTCACTTTCCTCTTTTATACTCCAGTGTCTTTCCTCCCCACACTCTTCTCTCAGAAGGACCCAGGAGCCCACAGCTTGAAGAGGTAAGTGGAAAGAGTGGGGAAATTATGGAGAGTGGGCTGAAAGAATTCTGGAGGTGATGTTGAAAGAGGAAGGAAAGAGAACAAAATGACTGAGAGGATCAAATGGGGTTCTACCAGGCTTGGACAGAATTCTGCCTGGAAGCTGTCACAGGAGAGGAGGGAGGAAAAAGGAGCTGGGATAGGGCGGGCTAAGTAAGGTATGTGGGATGGGGAGGAGGAGATCATGCTCCCAAGTCTGGTGAAGCCCCGTTTCCCAGAAGAAAGCTTGAGAGGAGTTTGAAAGAGTTTCAAAAACGTAGGATCTCAGTCATTGTGTCTTGGTTTCAAGGAATCACAGGGCTGCTGTAGCTTGCAGAGCAAGTGCAATGTATAACAAGGTCTAGCTCAAGAAAGATCTTCTATCTTTTATTCATCCTCTACTAAGAGGCTTTGTCAACAAATTTGACAATTTGTTAATTCTCTGAAGCATACGTCATTTATAGTAAGCGGATAATTGTTATACTGTAAGTTTGTTTTCCTGTATTTCTAGGCACAGATTACTGTACCTGGTGAGTATAATCAGCCAGAATAGAGGCAGCATTTCTTTCAGTTTTATTGATTTCATGTATAAAAGAAGCCTTTTAAGAAAAGCTAATTGAGTTGTATTCAGATTTATTTTTCTATGTTCATGTCCCCTACTTTGCAAGTCAAAAATCTGTTGACTTGAAACTGTCTCTGAGTTTTTTCTTCCAGCAGTCATAAGAGCCTTTCGAGAAATTAAGAGTAACCCCTTTCCTTATCCCCTAGATCAGTCATCTTCCCACAGACCCTACATTTTCCTTCACACATCTCAGGCCCTTACTCTCAGGTCTACCGCGTGCTATTCACAGGTAAGCCCACGGCCTCAGCTAGAGTTGGGAAAGCTAAAAGTGAGGGCAGGAGGGAGGGATCATCTGGAATCCCCATGGCTGTGAGAAGGGGCTGCTGTGTATCCCACTGGCCTCAGACCATCTCCCCCTCTCCAAACTATCACCCATCCTGGGCCCTGCACTGTCATTTTAGGTTCTGAGAGTAAAAGTGGGACTGGGGACTAAAGATGAGAGGAGGTACTTAATGAGCATTGAATAAAAAGAATAATAAAGCTGAACTGATACTGGTATGGTTAACAAAGTGGTTCATATACATTATGTCACTCAAGGATATGTCCTATGTGTATGACACAAGAAATCACTAGATAAGTATCAGTGACTATGATTGTTGTGAACAGTGATAATCATTTAATTTCAATTTAATAAGCTCAATGAGTGCCAGGGCCTGAACTAATCAACCAGAAAAAGAGCCTGGACCTAATAGCTTCTCTGCTCTCTGAGTGAGCTCCCAGAATACCTCTTCCTATGTCAACATTGCCAGATGGGGCTGACTTTATGCTCCTTAAGGTAGAGACCCTTAATCTGAGGCACTAACTTCTCATACAACGATTAAACATTTATGGATATCATAAACTTGAGTGACACAGCTATCCTGAATTGGGATGGTTCTAAAATGTATTTAAGCCTTCTCGTTCTTTTGTTCAGGCAGTGGGATTGTAGTCTGGTTCCATACCAGTATGTATCTGGCTAGCTTTAAGGGAATAAATGACGTAAGTGTACAGCACGTAGCCTCTTTGTCTCCTTTAATCAAACTTTCAGGGTAGCAACAATAAGGGGCGTCTCCCCCTCCCTGCACCCTGAGTGTTGCCCTTCATGGTTTGTGGTAGGAGGAGACCATAAGGACCCTTTGTGTGGTCTGCTGTAATAAGCTCCTAAGAGGCTTATACTCTGAGATGACATCCGTGGCTGGATACAGGCTCCCTCACCCCAACTTTGTTATGTGGAATAAGAGGGCAATTTTGAGCATGCTCTGGGATTGGGGTGCAGGCATAGTTGGAAAAGGAAGCTATGTCTCCCTCAATATATTTTACTAAGAAAGGAGACTTACCCAGACTCTTTAAGAAGATGAGGTCACCGGGGACAACTAGGTAGCGCAGTGAATAGGGCACTGGCCCTGGAGTTAGGAGGACCTGAATTCAAATCTAGATTCAGACACTACACTTACTAACTCTGTGACCTTGGCCAAGTCACTTAACTCCAATTGTCCTGCATTCCCCAGTCTAAAAAAAAAAAGCAATAAGATGAGGACCCACTCTGATTTCAGGAAATCAATGGGTAAGGCAAACAAATATATCCATTTATGGAACTTCTATTTCTTGAACAAGGTAAAATCAGAATAAATCACCATGGTGCCTCACAGGTGGAGAATACCTTAGGTATTATCTGGCATATTTTAGGATCATTGATTTAAAGGGAAAAGGAGAGATGATCAGCTTCTACTATCTCATCTTGTAGTTGGAGAAACAGGAACAATAGGGCAAAGGGAACTTACCTAGCAGGACAAAGCATATATATGACAGGACCTAAGCAAGATCTCCTGTCTCTCTCTGCCTTCCCCCCCATCTCTTCTTTATCTCTCTTTCTCTCTTTCCCTCTCTCTCTCTCTTTCTTTCTCTCTTTCTCACCCTCTCTCTCTCTCTTCCTCTTTCTCTCTTCCTCTCTCTCTTTTTCTCTCTCCCTCTCTCTCTTTCTCTCTTTTTCTCTCTCTCTCTCTCTTTCTCTCTCTCTCCCTCTTTCTCTCTCTCTCTTTTTTCTCTCTTTCTTTTTACTCTGTCTGTTTGTCTGTCTGTCTTCCACTTTTCCCTTCTTCTACTCTCATGTTTCCCAGGCAGATAGGGAGATTTGGGATGTTTGCTGTGGAGGAGGTCCAGGCTCAACCTATACCCATCCCACCCCCCCACTTCTGACCTTGTTTTTCTTTCTTTCTTTTTTTTTTTTTGGAGCAGGGAAGGCAAGGCTATTGACATTAAGTCACTTTCCCAAGGTTACACAGCTAGCAAGCCTGTGAAGTGTCTGAGGCCAGGTCTGAACTCAGTCCTCCTGGCTCCAGGGCCTTGCTTTATTCACTTGGTCACCTTAGCTGGCCTTGCATTTCTTTTCACAGCACAAGACGACAGACCCCTTCAGAGAAAACTTGGATTGGGTACGTTTCAATCTCTAGCCCTGAGCCCTGGGCCCATGCTTAGATATCTGGACTCTTTAGACTCCCCTACAGGTACTGCTATGTTTGGTATTTGGGAAAAAGCTGCACCCTGGAATAACAATTACAATAATAATGCCTTATTCTTATACATGGTTGGAAATTTTTCATTGAAATTCCACATTCAAGACCTCATTAGTGCTTCACAAAACTGATAATTATTATCTCCATCTTTATAGATGGAAAATTAAAACTCAAAATGGAGTGATTTTCCCTAAGCCATTTCATTGAATCAGAGGGAGGGGTAGGAACTTGTTCTCCTGGCTGGTACCTTTGCAATATTAGGTAGGGATGGGGGAGGTTCTTGTTAGAGGAAAGATGGGAAGAAGCCATGATCAATGGAATTTTTCTCCACAGAGGAAGGTGATTCAATAACGTTGAAAGATATTAATAATTCAGCCACGGGCTGCAAGGTAAGCCCAGATTTCCAAGCTCAGTTCTTTCCCCATCTATTTTGCCCTGTCCTACCCTGTTTTCCTGAGGCTCTGGTCTTATTCTCCCAAGCTATATACATATCAGCTGATAAGGATCCCCAAACTAGGGTACTGCTCCCCTTCAGGATTCTAGAAACACATCTGAGCAGTTGCAGGTGCCTTTTAATGCCATCAATTTGATGCCCCATTCTTGTGTCCTCTCATTAGTAACAATCACTAATTATGGGTAATATCTCCCTTCTATTGTTGATAATCTCCAATGATTAGCTCCCCAGTATCACTGAATGTATCAAAATCAATGAGCTTTTTTGAAAAGTATATTTGAGAAGATATAACAAGAATGGAAGTACTAACCCATCCCTCCATCCCAGGGAACACACTGTCCCCTAAATACAGTCTGTTAGCAGCAGACAGGGACTCAGCTCAGACTTAAAGTAGCTACTACAAATATTGATACCACCTCCTTTACTTCTGAAAGTGGTGTAGCTAATGCATGAGTTGTCCCCTTCTCAGCCAGGGACATTCCTTACCAGGGTGAATTCTCCTCTTCGGTATCGTTATGGCACTTCCCCTGGCCCTTCCATTATGTATCATCATGCCTTTTCTGGATGCAGTCTTTCCAGCCTCTTCCATATGAGCTGACAGGGGGTAGAGTATGCTGTGCACACTCCGGGAATGGGGCTTCCAGGGCCCAGAACCCCTGTTACACTTGTTCTTGGTTTCATCCAGGAACTATTTAATTTAGGTCTCCTCACTGACATTTCGGAGAACTGAGATTTAGAGCTTCTGGATTCTATTCAGTGACCTTCCTCTCTATCCCACTTTGCTTCCTCATGCACCCTGGGGGTTTGTTGTCTTTCCAGCATGGGGGGGATGGGGCTGCCTAAGCCTGTCTGCCCCTTCCTGCTGTCCTCTACTTCTTGTTCAGGAGAACATCAAGGACCATTTTCATAGATATTATTGATATTCTGTGTCAGAAACAAAATCAGTTGAATCCCAGTCTCTCTGGTTCCTGCCTCTGTCCTCCCTACCTGCCCCAGCATCATTGCCTTGCTCCTTTCCTACTCCAGCCTTTCACTCACCATGGTCTCTCTTACTCATTCTCCTTTTGTGACTTGCCCTGGATTCTGTTGTCCCCTAACTCTGATCTCTGTTGTCTATCCCCAGTCTGGTGTATGTGATGGAAACCTACTGTCTGAGAGAGGACTTAGGGGAAGGGTCAATCAAAAAGTAGGTAAAGTAGAAAGAAAGCTCTGACCCGAAGACAGGAGAGGAGGTTGGACACCGGGCAGACAATGTATGTAAATCAGTCCTGAGACCATTAAGATTTAGTTTTCTCTGCTTCCCATCTGGAAGACTCTGCTGGGGATTCCATCTCTAAGCAGCTGGAGTTGAGGGAAAAAATGAATGAAGATGATAATGACAATGAAGATGGTAATTGCAGCGACAATGCCATATTTACAGTGCCCACAACCCCAATGAAAACCATGACTATAAGCATTTAATCGTGTTCTATTGCAAAATATGCCAGACTTTCCAGATAGAGGATAAAGGTGAAGTACTTAGTTAAACACCAAAAAACAAAATTCCAAAAAAACACTTTGTTGGTTCTATCATAGCATTAAAGATGATCAGACAGCCTTGCCATCCTTCAGCCTTCCCACAAACCAATACAAGATTATTATTTTCTCACAAAACTATTTCCTTGCCTGAGCTCCTCTGTCCCCAAGTGCCACCAACTGTCTCCAACTGTCTGTCTCTGTCTCTCTATGATCCAGCTTCCTGTTGGCTCTAGAAGGCAGAGTTTATCTTCACAGCAGGGGAGGTCTTCAAACTACCCCCTAGGTCTATTAAGGAGCAGGGAAGATCTTCCAATTCCCATTTCTGTTTCAGCAACAAAGACAACAGCTCTTCTGATGAACCAATAACTGCAGATGAACTATAAAAAAAGAAGTTGATGCTGGAAAGGATTAAGATTTGGTGACAAAAAATTCCTGGCTTTTTGGAGATGTTTGCTTTCTTGATTCAGATAGCTCCTGGTCTGCTGTTGATACTTAGTGGTTTGTGGCAGATATATAATGGTGTACGCAAGATAAAATCTGAAATACATGAAATGAAAAATAGGTAGGGCTCTGGGATGTGAACTGAACATGTTTCAATTTCCTTAAGAGTAGAAAGAGTTATATGTCATGGACAACCTCATAAGGATTCGAGATTACAGGTAATTTTAATTCTTTTCAAATATAAACTTTACCAAAAAAGAAGGCAGGTAAGAATTTCCATGCACACAGCAGAATGCCAAAAAGAGATTCTAGATGTAAATCTAAATTTCTATTTCACACCATTTGCTTTAAAAAAAAAAAGTCTATCCATTATATCGAGATCTTTCTTTCCTCTCTATGTGCTTCCTTCTGATTTCTTCTGAGCCTTCAAAAACAGTTTCAATGGTTTTCTTTTTCTAGTGTCTTCCTCTAAGCATCTAAGTCACTATAAGCCTTATATCTAGATACATTATTCATATATATATATGCCTTATATCCAGATTCATTATCCTGAGGGGCTGCACAAAGTCCAAGCTCTGTGACCACACTGAGAGTGCTGGCTCTATCCCCAGAGTGGTAGACTATCAGTGTTATCTATTAACACAAACCAGAACCAGGAGGAAGTTCTGCTTTTGTATGGTTTGTTTTTTAAAGCAAAGCAGATAAGTTTCCACAGGAAATTCAAACTAACAAACAAAAATTACACGTTCAGCCTCAAATACCTGAGGTAACAGTTTTGGATCAGGAGGTGTAGGCTCTGGGAACCCCCTTGGGCTCTCCTTGGATCTCCCCACATAAGGCATTTGCCTGAGGCTATAGGCCTTTCATTGGTTCTCTGCCCAAATCCTGACCCCTCCTTTGTCCAGCAATTTTCCACTCTTGATCCTCCTGTTCCACCCTTGAACTGACCTAGGCCACCATTGACTGTTGGCTCCAGGTAGCCTCCAACAACTTCCTACACTTAATCATTTATTACTTGCAGTCTGACCTGGTGGACTCCTCCTGAAGACCCTCCCCAAACTCATTACTGGAGTATGACCTCATCTGACTCCCTTTGAAGACCCTCCCCAAACTCCTCCCCTAGACCACTACTAGATTCTTCCCACAACCTTTCTGTATATAAGACCCCATCATCCTTCCTTGTGCTATGAGAGCACCTTACAATGGCCTAACACAGACTTATTCTGTGTCAGATGATTCTGACCTGCTTGCCCAATGTAAGGCTTACAGATACCTAG